>CM019066.1:113208677-113512089 GCA_009667805.1 Leptobrachium leishanense
TAAACATTTCAAACCTATGGTGTTGGCCTGAATAAACCTGCCGAATGAAACATCAGGGCACTTCACTGACATTTCTCTGCTGTTCGGTGTTCTCTGAACAGATTAACCATTGCTTCTCTATGGGGACTTTCACTGCCTTCTAACAGGCACCGTTCGTCAAAATTTGTGTATGACCATATCACAGAGCTCCGCAGCAATAAACCTCATAGTAATGTGCGCCGTGTATGAGCATTCAGTGTTATATGGGAGTACTGATTTATGAGTAAGAGTAGTTAAAAAAAGAAACCGTAAAACTCGGGGGGGTGACACCATGAGTTACCGCACCAGGTGACACCAACCCTAGTGACGCTACTGCAACCAGGTAATCTCAATTACTTGATATGAGCATCAGGCTAAGACTGGCCATCCACTGGATACTGTGGAGAAGTAGGTACTGCGGACACAGCAACGTGGGTTTTCTAAGCGTTTTTTTTATTTGCAGCAGCAAAGGGGTTTTCCACAAACAGAGAAAAATAACAACAAAAAATCCTACTCCCTTTTGGGAGGCTACCTGACAATAGACGAACCTGTCTACTCCTGGGCCCACTAAACGGGTTCCCCCAGTAAAACAAAACACACTTTCCAATATAACAGATTCCTTACTTTTTCCACCACAGTCTCCAACTCCTTCCTCCTTCTGTCTCCAAACCCCTCAATGAACTGGGAAAGAATTGAGACTTCTTATAGGGAAGGGTGGGGCAGCTGTGGTAAATGAGCAATCATTCTTAACCCTGAACTGGAAGGTGGCTACTTCCAGCCGTCTACTCAGGTACCGGCCTCACATAGCCTGCCCCGAGTGAACCCGTCACACATCCCTTCCCCAGCGCACACCAGGGTGAGAAGCGACCATAGCGGAGAGCCCATGGGCCCGAGACAGCGCATCGGCGTTGCCGTGTAGAAGGCCCGCCCTGTGCTGCACTACAAACTTGAAGGGCTGTAAGGAGAGGAACCACCGAAGGATCCGGGAATTGCGGTCCCGGTTACTGTGCATCCACCTCAGAGGGGCGTGGTCGGTGACCAGGGTAAACTGCCTGCCCAGTAAATAGTACCGTAGCATCTCTGTGGCCCATTTAATCGCCAGACACTCCTTCTCGATCACGGCATAGCGTTGTTCCCGGGGCAGCAGTTTCCTGCCTCCTCAGCCTTATCGTCCCATCTCACCATATCGGGGCTTTTGCCTTTAATAAGGTCGGTTAGCGGCGCCGCCCTAGTCGCAAAATGGGGTATGAATCGGCGGTAGTAGCCGACAATCCCTAGGAAGGCCCTCACCTGTTTTTTCCTAAGAGGTTGAGGCCAACTCTGTATTGCCTCCACCTTATGGACTTGGGGTTTCACCGATCCCCTCCCAACCACATAGCCCAAGTACTTAGCCTCCGCCAGCCCAATAAAACACTTGGGGGGTTGGCTGTTAGACCGGTCCTTCTGAACGTGTCGAGCACAGCCTCAACCTTCGGCAGATGGGACTCCCAATCCGTGCTATGGATGACGACGTCATCCAGGTATGCCGCAGCATACTGGACGTGAGGCCTGAGCAACTTGTCCATGAGCCGCTGGAAGGTGGCTGGGGCTCCATGAAGGCCAAAGGGCATAATTCTGTAATGAAATAACCCGTCTGGGGTGGCAAAGGCGGTTTTCTCCCTGGCCTTCTGGTTAGGGGTATCTGCCAATACCCTTTTGTCAGATCAAGAGTCGAGAGTATCTGGCTTTTGCCAATCTCTCTACCAGCTCATCCACACGGGGCATGGGATAGGCATCAAACTTGCTGATTTCATTCAACTTCCTGAAGTCGTTACAAAATCTGGTAGAGCCGTCTGGCTTTGGCACAAAACGATGGGGCTGGACCAATTACTGTGGGATGGCTCAATGACCCCAAGCTCTAGCATTTTCTTGACTTCTAGTCTGACTGCCTCTCTTTTGGCTTCCGGTATCCGGTAGGGTTTCAGTCTAATCGCTACACCGGGTTCGGTCACAATGTCGTGAAACACGTCATGTGTTCTACCCGTATCGGTGAGAAACACATCCCTATTCCTCTCGACCATTCGGTTGACTTCCTCTACCTGGCAGGGAGTCAGCTCAGGGGAAATAGCCACCCCAGGCTCTGGGGCTGAGGACCGGACTGGGCATGGCCGGTCTGGGACACGCAGGCCTCTCTGTCTTGCCATGGCTTCAGGAGATTGACATGGTAGATCTGCTCCTTCTTCCGGCGGTCAGGCTGCCTAATCCTGTAGTTGACAGGGTCTGTCTGTTCCAGGACCTCATATGGTCTTGCCAATGAGCCAGAAGTTTGCTTTCTGCAGTCGGAACCAGTACCATCACCCTGTCCCCTTGCGAGAACCGTCTTGCGGTGGCCTTCTGGTTATAGATACGGGATTGGGTCTCCTGTGCCTTTTCCATATGCTGACGTACCAGGGGGATAACCCGAGCCATCCGCTCGCGTATGCTTACAACATATTGTATCGGGTTGGTTCCGGTCACTCTCTGCTCCTCCCACGTTTCCCTGAGTATATCCAGCAGACCACGTGGGAGAGAAGCGGGTCGAGCTCTGGGGAATCTCACATATAGCAAACAACAGGTAGGGCAATAACATGTCCCAGTCCTTTCCTTCCCTGCTAACAACCTTCCTCAGCATCCCCTTTAGGGTGCGGTTGAACCGCTCGACAAGCCCATCCGTCTGCGGGTGATATACGGAGGTCTTTAGCGCCTGTATCTTTAACAAGTGACACAGCTCTTTCATCAGACGGGAAACAAATGGAGTACCCTGATCGGTCAGGATCTCTTTCGGGATGCCCACTCGTGCGAATACCTGAACCAACTCTCGGACAATGTTCATTGCATTTGCTTTGCGCAAGGGAACGGCTTCAGGATACCGGGTGGCATAGTCCAGGATCACCAATATGTAATGGTGTCCACGTGCGGATTTTTCCAACGGACCCACAATGTCCATTGCGATCCTTTCAAAGGGGACATCAATGACCGGGAGGGGTATGAGAGGGGCTCTCAAGTGTGGCTTAGGAGATGCCAACTGACATTCGGGGCATGAGGCACAGTACCGTTTCACCGCCTCATAAACCCCCAGCCAGAAGAACCTGCGCAGGACCCGCTCCTGGGTCTTCTCAACCCCTAAGTGCCCTCCTAGCACATGGGAATGAGCGAAAGTCGAGTACCTTTCTGGTCTGAGAGGACGGAACCACCAACTGTTCAATTTCCTGACCTCCCTCCATAATGACCCGGTACAACAGATCACTCTTCAAAATAAAGTACGGATAACTCTTTATTGCCCCTTCCACCGGCACCCCGTTCACCTCAATCACCCTGCTTCTCGCAGTCTGCAACAAAGGATCACTAGCTTGGTCGTTCCCAAAAACAGTGTTCCCGGAAATCCTCCCCTGAGTCATTCCCATCGGAGGTAGAGCCCCCAGAGTTAGGAGCCTCATTCACCTCCTCACTCGTATGTGTTACAGGGACCCCAATTCTGTCTCTGTCACCTGGGTGGCCACCCCTTTCGAGATCTTTTGGCCGGGGTGTACCAGAGCCTCAGCCCGAGCTCTGGTAAAGCCGTGCTTGGCTTCTCGCCTCTCTCTGCGTGTTTTCCGGGGTTTAGGAGGTTTCTGACAAAAAAAACGTATCGTGGAATGGGAACACCTCGGTGATGTCGTTAGTACCCTCATCAAGGTCGGCAGTGGCCGTACCAACGGATAACCCCTGCAATATGGTCTGAAAGTCCGGGAAATCCCTCCCTAAGACAAGGGAATAGGGTAACTTGGGTACCACCACAGCTGGGACAGACCGTACCCTCGCCCCCACAGAGACAGCGACTAGCGCCGTGGGATAACGAACGGTACTACCATGTACGCACAACACTCCCACAGTCTTATCTTTCTGTAAGTTGGCCCGGCCCACCAGTTTGCCTGACACCAAGGTTATGGCACTACCGGAGTCCGCAAGTGCCACTGCCTGTAGTCCGTTCAGCAGGACGGGCACTCGAAAAGTCTGAGTCCCTTCCACCATGCCAGTCAGACATATCAGTCCGCAGAAATTCCGGGGGTCCTCACCCAGCCCACACTGCATGGGCTCGGACGTGTTAGGACACCTGGCTCTAATATGTCCCAGTTCGCCACACTCAAAGCACTGTATCGAGTTCCTTTGGGGCTCATTCCCTCTTCGAAAAGTGTCGCTGTGGTCTGAGTAACGCACTGGTCCCCCAGGTGCTGGCAGGATTGCTGACCCGTTTGACCTAGTTGTGGAGCCGAAGACTTTTTGAGGCTGCTCCTTTCTATGGGTGGGGATGCTCCCCCCAACGACTTTTGGAGACCTCCTGGGCGAGTCCTCGAAGTTTTTGGCAGCCAGGTAGCGCTCTACTTGGGCCACCATGTCATCATAGGTACCCGGGTTCCCTTGTCCCACCCATTCACGGAGGCTGCGTGGGAGTCCGCCTAGGAACTTATCCAACACCAGGGTTTCCACTATCTGCGTGGGGCTTTGGTGCTCAGGTTGGAGCCACTTCCGAGCCAAATGCATTAGGTCGAACATCTGCGTCCGGGGTGGTGTCTTCTCCTCATACGTCCATTTAGAGAAGCGCCGCGCTCTCACAGCTTTTGTTACTCCGAACCGGGCCAGGATTTCGGCCTTTAAAAGTTTATAGTCCGTAGCCTGGACTTCCTCCAGGTCATAGTAGGCCTTTTGGGCTTCTCCAATCAGGAAGGGTGCGATAATCCCCGCCCACTTGTCTGCAGGCCAGGCCTCCCGGGTAGCAGTGCGCTCAAAGGCACGGAGGTATGCTTCCACGTCATCCTCAGGCAACATCTTCTGAAGGTAGCAACTAGCTCGAATCCTGGTCTCCTGGCTAGGGGTGCTTGCGTCGCCAAACTTCGTACAGTTGCTTTAAGCAGCTCGTGGTCAGCTTTCTGGGCCTCCATCACGGCCCCCAATCTGTGCCTGTATTAGGCGGTTGCTCTCCTGCTGCGTTGCTGTGGCACTTACCAGTGCTTTTAATAAGTCCTCCATTGTAACTGTGGGTTCTGTACCCTTGTTGCTACTGCCAGCGCACAGCAGGTACAAATCCCACCGCTGCCACCACTTGTGGAGAAGTAGGTACTGCGGACACAGCAACGTGGGTTTTCTAAGCGTTTTTTTTATTTGCAGCAGCAAAGGGGTTTTCCACAACAGAGAAAATAAACAACAACAAAAAATCCTACTCCCTTTTGGAGGCTACCTGACAATAGACGAACCTGTCTACTCCTGGGCCCACTAAACGGGTTCCCCCAGTAAAACAAAACACACTTTCCAATATAACAGATTCCTTACTTTTTCCACCACAGTCTCCAACTCCTTCCTCCTTCTGTCTCCAACCCCCTCAATGAACTGGAAGGAACTGAGACTTCTTATAGGGAAGGGTGGGGCAGCTGTGGTAAATGAGCAATCATTCAGTTAACCCTGAACTGGGAAGGTGGCTACTTCCAGCCGTCTACTCAGGTACCGGCCCTCACATAGCCTGCCCCGAGTGAACCCGTCACAATACGTAGCTGCACGATCGATTGGTTGTCAGACTATGGACCACCCAGGTCTTATATCTATCTATTATAACTATGTGTTGTCCACTGGAGGTGGTTGCATCACTCATGACTCTGAGTTCTCTTTGATAAAGAGTACATACAGTAAACTTTTAAATTTAACCCCTGCATGAACAGGGCTGAGAGCTGCAGACAATGCCATAAACCATGTTTTAACTGCCCTAACCTCTTTGTGTGTTGTGTATATATTGTATATGTGTGCGTTGTGTATTTGTATATATACACAAGTGTGTGTTGTGTGGAGATATATATATATATATGGTTTATTATCGCAGAAGCCACTTGCACATCACAGCAATTCAAAGAACTGCATCCCAGAACCCCAGTGCCGCATTCCCCATATGCAGCAAGGAACTCTGGGTAAGACATGCAAATGACCTCTGTCTCACTTTATACATCCTGGGTCTGTTTTCACACAGAACCCTTAAATCAATGCCATGCCATACCAGATAGCTTTTTAGCAGCGATCAGGCTTCTGCAACTGGTCAAAGCCACCTCTGGACAGCGCTGTTTCGTGTTTTGAGTTTATTCAACAGAAAGCACACAATTAACCAAAGGCAGACCACATGACGCAGTACGGGTCCAACAAATGCAACCGTGATTTAACACGGTCCCGGTTTGTGACGCAGCTTACATGGTATTACATGGACAGCGCTGTTTCGGGTGTTAGATTTTTTAATTTCCTGTATGAATATAAATGTTCTGTGATTGAAATACGTACAATATTTCAATATGCATTAGTGTGAAAGGCATGTTCTAGTATAAATATGCTATCGCTCCCCCCTCCCTTTTTAAGGCACGTGATCTTGTTAGGAATGCTGATTTGAATCCAGGCCACATTGTGGTTTAGTGGTATCCTTTGTTATGTTACAATGACAGAAATAGAAAAAGTGCGCGAAAGTTATAAGCCAGAAAAAAATACTTTTTTGCTATAAGTGCTTGTAGGATTGTCAACTTTGATGTTGTATTATATCTGTATACTGATTGGCTGTTATATCACATTCCTGTGTGGGGTGGATATGAAACTTTGTCTACAAACGAATGTTTTCATTGGTTGCTTGAAATCTAATAAATTGGTCTGTCTGAACAAAGACATCCAGACAGACATGATGCAGCTATTCTTTATGTGTGGTTGATACTACTGTCTCCACTAGCGGCAGCGCGCGTTTTATTTTTAATATCTTGATATATTAACCCAAAAGTACCAGACTCTGCCATATCAATACAGGGGTATTCATGTTTTAGAAAAGACAGAGCAAAGAGAGGAGGGGGAATTGTTATTTATGTTGAGTAGTCCATAAAGTTCACCCCCTTACAGACTTCTAGCTCTCCTGTCACCTTTGATTTCTTCTCTGGTATAATTGAGATCCCATTCAGTAAATCAATCATTGTTGCTGGGTTCTATCGCCCACCGAGCTCTCCAGTGCACTCTCTCTCTGACCTATCTCAAATCCTTAATAACCTACTTGCCCAAAACCAAAAAAGTGAACTGCTGGTCCTTGGCGATTTTAATACAGATTGGCTAAATCCTAAAAACAATAAACACTGCTCGCTGTTTAAAACTTTGCAGCTAACTCA
Source organism: Leptobrachium leishanense (assembly GCA_009667805.1). Taxonomy (NCBI): domain Eukaryota; kingdom Metazoa; phylum Chordata; class Amphibia; order Anura; family Megophryidae; genus Leptobrachium; species Leptobrachium leishanense. The sequence goes on from CM019066.1 coordinate 113,215,865, forward strand.
ATTAATCTCCTCCCCCACTCGCATTAATATGAAAAGCCCCAACCATACCTTGTTGGACTGGATTCTCTCCTCATCTCCTGATAGAATACAGGAGGCAGGCGTTCTTGCTAATAGCTTTAGTGACCATTGTCTAGTGTACTGCGTGCGCAAAATTAAGGCCTTGAAATCTACCCCAAAGGTAATAACCACCAGGTCTTTCAAGAAATTTATTCTTGAATCCTTCCTAAGTGATCTCAAACAGCTCCCCTGGTACAGGCTAAACCTAATCCCAGACCTAGACTGTGCAGTTGAATACTTTCAGTCTGAGCTCCTGCAAGTCTGGAATTCCCATGCCCTGCTGCGTAAAGTGCGAGTAAAAGGGACTCATCTCCCCTGGGTTACAGCTGATCTTACACTAATGTACCAGCTTAGAGATTCACGGTGGTCAAATTTCAAGAGTACTGGTTCCATGAACGATCACTACGAATACCGAAAATGTCGGAATGAATGCACAAAACAAACAAAAATGGCCAAAGCCCATTACTTCAATGAAAATCTAAACAATAACATCTCAAACCCTAGAAACTTTTGGAGAACCATAAGTAACATACAAGCACCCCCAGTCCACTCCCAGCCAGCTGCTGTCAAAGTAAACAACCAAACCCTGCAACACCCGCTAGATGTAGCAAATGCCTTTAATGATTATTTTGTTGGATGTGCCACCACTTTGATTGCCAAGCTAGGAAATGACATGCAATCAGAGAGGCCTCATGCAGGTCAGGCCCCCCCAACTGTGCAAAGTCCCTGTATCAGACAGGAATTCAGTTTTAGACCAGTGCCTGTCAGTGTCGTTACTAAACTTCTCCGTAAGCAAAAAATGAAATACCAGTCTGGACCTGATCAAATACCAGCAATGCTGCTGAAAATCAGTGCGCCAGCAATTGCAAATCCAGTCGCAACCCTAATAAATGAGTCTCTGGCAACTGGTTACATACCCAAGCTCTGGAAGACTGCAAGAGTGGTACCTATCCATAAAAGTGGTGACAGTACTTTGGTATCCAACTACCGTCCGATATCGTTGCTCCCTGTAATGTCAAAAGTCTTGGAAAAATGTGTCTACACACAATTACGTGATTATTATCAATATTGGAACTACTTAACCCCGGATCAATCAGGCTTTCGCCCAAATCACTCAACCACAACCGCCCTTTTAAAAGTCTGCAATGATATCCAAGCTGGGATGGAACAAGGAAACCTAACTGGAGCCATCTTCCTTGATTTTGCCAAGGCCTTTGACACGGTAGACCATGGCATCTTGTTAGAAAAACGTAAAAACTCTGGCATTGGTGATCGCACGCTAACCTGGTTTCAATCATATGTATCCGACCGATCACAATATGTGTCAATTTCTGGCAGCTCCTCCCTCCCGCTCCCAGTCACTTGCGGTGTACCCCAAGGCTCAATACTAGGCCCCCTGCTATTCACAATATTCATAAATGATCTGCCCAACGTCTGCAAAGCCTCAACTGTACATATGTACGCAGACGACACTGTGATCTATACCAGCAAACCAAATCTCCCGCAGCTGGAGGCCGTGCTGCAAGAACAATTCACAGAGATAGAAAAGTGGATCAAAAACAACAAACTTTTTTTAAATACTGACAAAACTGTAACGATGCTCTTTGGAACAGCACCTAAACTACACAAATTACAAAATCCCCATCTATGTGTTGGGACAATATCAAATGGCACACTGACCACAGTCACTTCTCTCAAATATCTAGGTATGTGGTTGGACCCTAATCTATCCTTTGGCCCCCACATCGAAAAACTCTCATCTAAACTTTACCCCAAACTAGGTGCCCTGTACAGAAACAAATCCTGCCTGAGTCCCGCGGTAAGAAAGCAGATTGTACAGTAAATGCTTATGCCGGCTATTGATTACGGAGATGTAGTGTATGCAGCCGCCCCGCAAACACACCTTCATAAACTTACTACACTGTATAACTCATTCTGCCTCTTTGCGCTACAATGTAACTACATGACCCACCATTGTGACATGTTAAAACAGCTAAACTGGCCATCCCTAGAATCCAAACGCACCCTTCACCTTTCCAGCCTGGTGTTTAAGAGCATCTCTGGGAAGCTGCCACCCTACCTGAATAGACGGCTTCCCCCAGCAGCTCCCACATCCTATAACCTCCGATCCAGGACCAGCACCTTACTTGCAATACCACAATACAAAAAGACAGTGGCTCGGTCCTCATTTTCCTACAGAGCACCACAATTATGGAATAACCTCCCAGACACCATCAAATCTTCCACCAGTCTTAAGTCACTCAAAATTTCCCTATTAACATACCTCAATACAGAATGCAGCTGTAAACATGTAACCTAGTGACTATATTTCCTACATATTTATTTTCTGTTAATCTGTATATCTGTGTTGTTAATATCTTACATTGTATTACTTTGTATTTCTGTAAATGTAACACTTCAATGTACTTGAACCCAGGACATACTTGAAAACGAGAGAAATCTCAATGTATCCTTCCTGGTAAAATCCTTTATAAATAAATAAATAAATAAATATATGAGAAAGAAATGGCAGACTTTTTAGGATTCCAATATATGATAATTATAAACAGGACATTGATTTGATTAGCTAAATTTATTATTTAACATCAGGTTTATTGGACCCTCATCAGCAGAGGCTAGACATGACCATTTGCAGTGGATGCTTGGACCCGTAGGGCAATTCAGTACTTGCTTGGGTTGTGGTGGAGGACAAAAATATATATATATATTATTTATTTATGTATGTTAATGTGTGTGCTTTGTATAATGGCAGCTGGCCCAAGTCACCCAACTTGAAGCGGAAAATCCCATTCAAATGGAAGCAGTCACTAGTCAGATGTAATCGGCAGAGGTTACATGATCGAAGTCAGATGCAATAGATGCTGTTCAACCTCTTCCCATTTTGGGGGATTAGTCGGACCTTTACCAATGACTACGAACCACCAGTTCATCATACAACTACACATCCGGTGGATGACCAGCCTAAGGCAGGGTTCAGCAACCTTTGCCCTCAAGATGTTTTGTAATTCCATTTCTCACCAGGCCCAACCAACCTAATGAGTTGTAGATGTAGGTCCAAATCATCTGGGGCCAAGGTTGCTAACCACTGCTGTTGCCAGACGTTCATATGAAGTAAATGAGATTGCCCCTTTAAAAGGTTAGTTTCCTGATGTTTTAGAAAATATAATCTAAGGCAACACTGGCAAAGCATACATCTCTGGAACAACATCAGCTAAGCCTGGAAGCCATGGCTCATTGCCATAACATTAAAAAACAATGAAACCCTGGCATAAATATATTGTCATTGGTTTGCAGATAAATACAAAAATATCTCTCTACTGTCACCATGTATTATTGTAAAGAAGCTAAAGGAGCAGATCCTACCCTGCACTGTAACAAAAAGTTCAACAAGCTTTACTGCTGCATTACAACTGCCAGGGAGAAGGCAGAATACAGGGAGAGGGGGCGTGGCCAGCCATCGATGAGAGCGGACGTTCTCTGCAGGAGCTCTGCTTCTTTATCTTCCTTTGAGGTCCCCCTGATGACGATTTCTGCCTGATGACAATTCTGGGGGCTTATAAAGGACTGGCCATCGGAACTGACATGTCCGGGGTCCGTGTTGCTCCCCCCCGGACCAGAGACTTACCCTGGGGCAGTTTACCGTCTCCTCCACGATGCCGGCGGCCATCTTGCGGCCTATACTACTTGAATACGGATGTCCCCCCCGCTTGGAAGCACCACGCGCCCTATCCCGACCGGGCGCCGGTTCGGAGGCTGAGGAGACGGTGGGCCCACATCTCTTGGCTGTTCCGACCAGGTGTTGGGTGGATGTGACAGATGACTTGGATGGCGGACGGCCTCCTCTTCTACCTCCTGGAGGTATGGTGGATGCTGCCTCGGGCCTAGATGCCTGTTTAAGGCTGTTGGAAGTAGAGGAGAATGATGCCCCGATGACTAAAGGTGTCTGGCGCCTGATGATGGCGACGCTGCGGGGCTGCAGACAGGAGATGATCCTGACAGAGGTGAGGGTGGGCTGCGGAGCATTGGATTCCCCAAACGGAGTGCCACCGGGGAGGTCCCGAGGGGCAGCCGACGCGCCTACCTGTGAGACCGTGGAGGCTGATGGTGGTGTGAGAAGTGACCCAGAATCTATGCCCTTGCAAACGGAAGAGCTGCCGCCGCTGAGTGATCACGGTGGGTCTGTTAACCATGGCTCGATGGGTTGCGCAGGGCTGGATGGTGCGGCAGTGGAGACTGCAAACATCAAGCGAGAACTGAAGATGGAGGAACATCTCCCCCATGCTGCTCGAAAGGAAATCACGATCTACACCTTCTGATTTGTCCCTTACACCACTGCTAGCTGAGGCTCTTGAGTCTATTGAAGCCGAAACGCCTGGATTGCCTTTCGGGATGCTGCCTGCTGTGGTCCCGATCCCCTTCATGGATACAGGCTGAAGCACCTCAGCCCATGTTCTGGATTGAGACTCTCACTCATTTTTGATCCCAGCTTCGATACCCCCTGATGACAACCCCCTTTTTATTTATTTTATTTTTTTACTCTCTACCCACATGCAGAGTCTTCTTATTTTGAGACCCCCCGTTTGGGGATATTTTTTGTCAATGCCCCATGTGCTGTTTCCTACCGTGGTCCTGCTTGAGACCCTGATCGACATGGTTAGTGGGGGGAGCTTCGCTACGAGAGGGATTTGGGGTCACCTGCTGTTCCCACTCTTGCCTGCTGAGACTGGGCTTGTAGCGCGACCTGGCCTGCCCTGCACCATGCCTATACCTCGGGCACCTATCTTCCGAGACGCCGGCTGCAGCGAATAGAGGACATTCTGTCTTGGTTTTCCCCTACGAGACGCTTTTTTATTGTTACTTTTGAGATTGCTTAACCTCTCCCGGACGTTTTTGATGATTTATTTTTTTATAGCTGACTAGTTGTAAAGCCTGCCCAGAGGGCAGTCTATTGTGGATATACTGCCCCAGCTCATGGATATACTGCCCCAGCTCGTGGATACTGCCCCAGCTCGTGGATACTGCCCCAGCTCGTGGATATTGCCCCAGCACGTGGATACTGCCCCAGCACGTGGATACTGCCCCAGCACGTGGATACTGCCCCAGCTCGTGGATATGCCCCCAGCTCGTGGATATGCCCCCAGCTCGTGGATATGCCCCCAGCTCGTGGATATGCCCCCAGCTCGTGGATACTGCCCCCGCACGTGGATACTGCCCCCGCACGTGGATACTGCCCCCGCACGTGGATACTGCCCCGCACGTGGATACTGCCCCAGCACGTGGATATTTGCCCCCAGCTCGTGGATTTGCCCCCAGCTCGTGGATTTGCCCCCGCTCGTGGATACTGCCCCAGCACGTGGATACTGCCCCAGCACGTGGATACTGCCCCCGCACGTGGATATTTGCCCCAGCACGTGGATACTGCCCCCGCACGTGGATACTGCCCCCGCACGTGGATACTGCCCCAGCTCATGGATTTGCCCCCAGCTCATGGATTTGCCCCCAGGTCATGGATTTGCCCCCAGGTCATGGATTTGCCCCCAGCTCATGGATATGGCCCCCCAGCTCATGGATATGGCCCCCCCAGCGCTCATACTTACCTGTCGAGCGGCGCCAGGGAAGTAAAGATTTCCCGCTTCCTGTTTTTGAAGGACCCAAGCCCCGGTCACGTGACCGGGGCTTGGGTCCTTCAAGCGGAAGCGAGGGAACTTTCCCTCCGCCGCTCGGGGGTAGGATGCGCGCGGCAGCCGGGTAGAGGCTGCGCCTCTACCCGGCTGCCGCGCGCATCCTACCCCTGAGCGGCGGAGGGAACTTCCCTTCGCCGCTCGGGGGACCCGTTAGATGCGCACAGCAGCCGGGTAGAGGCTGCGCTCGCAGCCTCTACCCGGCTGCCGCGCGCATCCAACCCCCGAGCGGCGGGGGAACTTTCCCTTCGCCGCTCGGGGGTTGGATGCGCGCGGCAGCCGGGTAGAGGCTGCGAGCGCAGCCTCTACCCGGCTGCTGTGTGCATGTGTGTAACCGCCGCGGCGAGCCGGCAGCCGGCTCGTGCCGCGGCGGTTGCATGCGCGCGCACCAACCGCCGCTGGTTGCGCGCGCATGCGCAGTAGGGCTTTGGCGACGGACAGCCAAAGCCTTACTCTATTATAGTATAGATGTTCTCTGGCTGGAGACTTCTTTTCCACAAAGACGTTTTTCGCTGAGCTTTTCTAAGACCTTACTATAGCCTCATTAAGTGATGTTTTATGCGATGACTTCCTTTATTTCTAATGCATTCTATGATACCTTGCCGTTGTTATTTTCTCCTTCATATATAGATTTAAAGCCGACTCTTACTGGCCCTGCGCGGCCTTTTCTCATTGTTTACTGTTTACGACGACTTTGCAAACACTCAAAATAAAGAATTAAAAAAAAAAAAAGAAGAATACAGGGAGAGATCTGGGATCACCCACTGCTGTACAAGGAAAAGATTCAGGAGGTTATAATACTGGAAATTGCTGTACAGTACAGATACAAAGTGTTCCTGTAATTTCCATATACATGCATTATGCCACATAGAGATGTTATTTTAATGCCCTATTGGTATTTTTTGTAATAATCTCATTCTGATTACCAAAATCAGGATTTCTGACCATTTTTATTTACATTATCACATTAACTGTATGTGACAGAAAGGCCGTCTCTGCCTGTATGCTAATATGTGTGAAATTGTACAAGTTAAGGGACACCATCTGGAGTTTAGAACCTTTCATCCTGGCATTTATTTTCTAAACGATAAACGAGTTATGTGTAGGGACTAATTGTTTCCTAAACATAAATCTTAGGGTTCATAATATATGCGTTATGCTGAATATTTGGATATTTTCAGCCGGGAAGCATAAGTCACACTGCTTCTATCATACTCATGGTTGTAATAAGGTTTTCTTGCTGTAAAAAGTAAAAAAAAAAATTCAAAGAATCATTCCAGCACAACTTAAATCTTTAAACGATCTTTATTTCCCGGAGTAACAGCAAAGTACATCACCCAGCGCTACTGTCAGTGACATAATCGTCCTCACCATGAGAGCCTTTAATCATACAAGAGCTGAAAGCTCTGCGGACACTCTGCTTGAAAGGGTGATATTTGTGTCAGAAGATACTGTACAGGTAGCTTTCAATCTTCTTTTGCTGACTTGTTTCTGAGCAGCATTTGCAGACCCAGTAACGGGGACTAATGTAATGAAACGTTGGTGGATAAACCCTAATAATTGGATATGTGATGACGTCAGTGAAATAAAGCAAGGTGATTTTTGCATTGTAGGTACGTATTTGAATGCTAGTGTGGGTTTGAGCACTGTATAACTTTGTGCAGGTAGGTGTGAATTTTTGCAGAGGGTGTCCTCCTGTGATGTATAGGTGTTTGTAAATTCAAAAAAGATTCAGAAATTTAGTACATTTTCTAAATAAGTAATATAGTTGGCTAAGTAGCAACTGTTTGGTTTCAGAATGATATTTTTGGATTCAACCTTATTAATTTTAAGCCAGGAAGAGGTTCTTCAATAAGGCGCTATGTACCAGTATCCTTATCTGTACACCCTGTAACACCCTGGGAGATCATACTTTTATGTCTTGTGGATAGAAAATGTTTCTTAACATTCATATATGAGGTAAGTTAAGTAGTAGAGCAAGCAAAACCATTGGCACACTTGTGTTGTTGTTTAGGGTAACTTATTTGTTTTTAGAAAGTATTTTACCAGGAAGGATACATTGAGATTTCTCTCGTTTTCAAGTATGTCCTGGGTGTCGAGTATGTACCGTTAGGTGTCTTGCCAAGGACACTTACTGGAGAGGTGCTCGGTACCATACCTGCATCATTTTACTAGGGAAAGACTTTCTTTTAGGGTTAACCTTAACAAACAGATTTTATCCTCCTTCTTTTGAGGTTTGCAAGGGTTAGCCATGATTTAAAGTACTGACGTGTTTGAGAGTGGCTCTCTTCCTTCTTCGTATCACAATTTATGAGAAATTTCGACACCTAATAAATTAATGAGCATTTTCCTGCGTCTGATTTATGCAGAGCCAACAAGTTATTGTGACACAATATCTATGATCGGTTCCTTTTTATAACCCTCTGTCGGCCCATGTGATTATGAAGTGCAGTCGTGCCAGGCAGGAAAGCGGTTTTCCTGACATGTTTTTGTTTGTTTTCTTTCTTGTGCTTAGCTACAGTGTTGTTACAGTCCTTCTTCTGAGAGGAATGTGGTTATTATAGTTCCTAATTATACAACAGAATATAAAATTGCAGCGCACCCTTGATTACCAGTTATTGCTATCACAGTGCTAGATTCAGCATACTTGATTATTCTTGGCAGGTGTATAATGAGTTCTCAGAAATCATAAATGTGATTTTCTCCTTATTGTATTCTATTACTAGTTGATTTTCACCATTTTTGAAAGTCACGATGTGATATATTGCCGGATATAATCCCTCAGTATTACTTTCTTAATCCTCCAGTTTGTGTCACTGATTATATAAAACTTAGAATTGACCGATCTGAACGCTAGACTTAAAGGGACACTCTCTAGACACTATGACCATTCTACTCACTGGAGTGTCCTCCCACCCCCCACCACTCCCAGCTGGATTCAGCACTCAAAGTTCATGGATTAGCCCTATTCATAACCAGGGATCAGCGAGCGCTTATTTCAGGTCCTTATGTACTCCCTCTGAAGTAGGACTTTTTTTGGCACTCACACTGAGAACCATTGGTTTGGCTGGACACTTCCCATCGTGTTCTTGCCTCCCTGCTGTCACGAGACTGCTGTGACTTCCATGAAGCTTTTGAACAGATATTTGTGTACACCACCACAATGTCTGGCACCAAGCTCAAAGCACCGCCCTGACAAAAAAGTGCAATAAACTGATATAAATCACAAAGATAGAGCAAAGGTGACAAAAAAACATGTATAAGTACCGCCCTTAAGTGGCCATGCAGTTTGGATGTGGACAACACAGGAATTCTTAGAGGCTAGAAAGGCTTTTAATACTCCATTAAATCTATAAGGTTTTACACTATGGCCTTCTTGTTATTTACAATATGGCCATAGCGTAAAACTTTATAGATTTAATGGAGTATTAAAAGGTATAGTTGTCCCACTCACAAAATAAGTGGCACATCATATATCATATGTGTGCAATGCAAACAAGCATGTATATACAAGGTCATCAATATAGGTGGGTGAACAGGTTACCGTCCATGAAGCTAGCAGCATGTCATGTCTGGAGGAGAGCCAAGTGTGCCAGCAATGGATTTAGATGAGCTTATACACTGACTAAGAGGTTAAAAAAGGGAGGGGGTGCAGAGTGGATCAGGAAAGGTTAATGTTTAACCCCATTGATTCTCCCCCATACCCACACCCCTCATAACCCGAGAGCAAGGATCTCAATCTCCCCAGATGCTAATGGCCTACAATTCCCAGAATTAGGGATGCACCGATACCACTTTTTTAAGACAGAGTACGAGTACCGATACTTTTGTTCAAGTACTCACCGATACCAATTACCAATACTTTTTCTTAAAGGGACAGGACACATTTTTTCTAAAGCAATACGAAATAATGAATTATTTTTCCATTGCTGAATAGTGATTAATAATAATTAATCACTATTCTATTCACTATTCAGCAAAGGGGAAAAAATTTCATTTTGTTTATTCATGCTGTATTCACAGCATGGTCAAAGATGAATGAATATTAATTTGCTATAATAACTGCCCCAGCACTCAGTTTTTTCCCCCCATCAATTTATTTTCTTTTGCTTAGGGGGTGGGGGGAGAGAGGGGACAGACTGAATATAAACTTCAGAGTCCTGCTGTCCCAGCACTCTGTTTTTCCTCCTATCAATTTATTTCCCTTCGTTGGGGGAAGGGACAGATAAACAATAAACTTTGCAGGCCTGATGCAGCGGTTCGGAGGCCTGTCCCGACATTCCGATAAATAAGTTGCTGGGCAAAATAAATTGTCGGGACAGGCCTCTGAGTTCGAACCGCTGCATCAGGCCTCCAAAGTTTATAGTATGTCTGTCCCTTCCCCCTGCAAACTAACAAAAACAATTTGCTGGGCAAAATAAATAAAAAAAATTCGTTTGGGGGGGGGGGAGAGACAGCCAGAACATACGCACCTGCTTCTAGTGAGACGTGCCACTCCTTTTATGACTAGCAGTCAGTCCCACGTGATGTGTTAGTCTCTCGCTGCGGTGATGCGCTGACTCGTGCGACGAACAGAGTGAGCGCCGGAGGCCAAGTTTGAAGCCCGGATGCCGCGATTGAAGCGCCGGAGGCGCGGAAGTATCGGTAAAAGTATCTGGCAATTTTTGATGAGTACGAGTACTCGTCAAAATGATAGTATCGGCACCGATACCGATACTGGTATCGGTATCGGTGCATCCCTACCCAGAATTATTTGAGTGCGATAGATGGCAAGAAAATCAATAGTTCTTCTGAAACATCTGGGGGTGGGGGCAAAGTTTGAGATCCTGCCTCTAGTGGATCCCTAATACTTTGTGCCAATAGTATTAGTAGTTTATGGTAATAGTATTATTTCTTAATTTATGGTATTCTTAGTAATTCTATTAAATTCCAATAGCTTGCATTGTGAAATAAGGTACATTAAATGAAGGGTTTTGCGAGCTAGGAGTCAAATTTCTTTTCTTTCCTAAAAGTGAATAAAATAATAAGCTTTTATGATGTTAAATTATTAATTAATCTATTTCATAATATTATATTCATGCAGTAATCCATTTTCGTTTCCCTGAAGCAAAAACTTAATTCAGCCACTGAAGTCTCTGTTTTAATCCATTGTTCTCTGCCATGTCCTTGCCCCCTCCTTCTACATTACTCTACAGATAAGGATCCTCCATATCTATGTGTGTTAAATAGCAGCTTATCGTTCATTTTCAGTGTTTGCCCACTATTCTTCTTCACCGATTAAAGTGTTGCCATGCTTTTCTGTATGCAGTCATAGCCGTGGATACTGTTGCCCTGAAACACCAAACAATTTGGCTGTTATGGTTACAAATGCTCCTGTTTTGGGCTCCCACAATTTGTCCTCTGACAAGTCACCCTTTTCAGTGACCACTTGTGTTAACCACTGCTAAACATAGCTTGTGCTACTCTAGAATACAACATAGAGAATACAGACAAAGAAAAGACGTGCAAAACATAGTTTTAACATTGTTTCACCCTCTACCCGACGGCGACACAGTAATATTAACCCCCTGTAATAATGGTATTGACGTTACTTTATTCAATTGTTATACATGGTGACAATAAATGTATTCCCTATGTGAGTTCTAGAGGCAGTGGCTGGCTGTAGTATGGTTTTACCGCTTGTTAATGTTATTTATTTATTTTTGCTTTAGAGTGAAAACAAAAGAAGTTGATGATTTCCAGAGCAGGATTCGGCGAATGGAGTATGAAAAAGAAAGCATGGAGCTGAGGTACACCCTTACCACACGTTAATTGGTCATATTTATATACCTGTACATTCTCTATCTATTAAAGCTAGAATATTAAAAGCGCTTGCATAATGATTTTTTTTTACACTAGTTAGACACTGACACTGCTTTTTAAAACCTGTCCTTTATGTTATAAATATGCAGGCTGAAATAATGCCCAACCTTTCCAGCTGCTTCTTCATCCTGGGTGATGTAGATCCATGCTTGATAAGCTTGGCATTCTTATGGTGCAATGCATACCAAAAACGCAAAGGTGGCAACGTTTTTTTTTTTAACTGGCATAGCGAGAATACAAGACATGTAAGCAATTAACATATACTACTATATCAAGTCGTAAATTAAATAGTTGTTTTATATTCAAATCATTTCTAGCTAGTCTTCTTTGCATACCAACTAAATTTCATCCCATGGGTATATTTGCCATGTCTTTGTGTATTCATATATATGAGAGCAGCAGGCACTCAATATGTACATGCTTTATGTCACACTAGAGCATGTGCAGCTCCGTTCCCATCTGAGGGCTTCCGATGATGTGTATTGACACTACACCGCACAAGTATATGTAATTTTAGTTTATTCCCCTGAATGGTGACCCGAAGGCAAATGTAATAAGAGGGAAAGATTTAAATGACACAGCTACCATGCTGTTTGTTTAGGCTGGTGTCAGACGAGCGCAGTGTGAACGTCCGTTTTTGCGCACATAATAACGTCCGTCGCAGCATAGAATAATCGCCAATGGAGCCCCCCACACGAAGTGCATCTGCACCGAATTGCGGGCGCACAACGCACGTGGCAAACGGACGCAAGTTAGGGAAGAACGTAAAACCGCTAGAACGGACATGCGGAGTGCTCTGTGTCTGCAACGTCCGCATAGCTTTGTGTGTGAGTGATGAACGTGGTCAGACGGACTGCATTTGTGCGGCCAGCATTTTTTATGGACAAAATGTTTTTCATATTTAATTTATTTTCCCTGCTACATCCGTCAAAAATAACGTCAGTCACAAAAACGGACTGTGTGGCCACTACTGCGGCTTCCATCAGAAAGTACGTCCGTACTGCACGGGCGCACAGTTCTTACAAAATGCGCTCATCTGACACCAGCCTTAATTTCCAAGATACGAACGTTTAACAGCTTGAATACCTTTGAATGGTGATGGGTGTATTTTTCTTTCTTTTAAAATGAATGCAAGGCACTATTCTCCCTGTTATATCCCATTTCAGAAATGCTCTTTGAGTTCAGTTTCCTTATTTATTTACCCGTTCTTATTTATTTGATTCTTTATGATTTCTCCACTTGCCAGTTCTGCTTTCCAAAAGGCTTGAAGAGCAATCTTGTACAAATTGCCCGTTGGGTCTCCACATAGGATAATGGTTTTACGAAACAATTCCAGCACATTAAGCTACACTTATGCTGCGATGTCAAACTGTACTGAACAAAAAACATGATTAGTAACAGATGCTTTTATTTAAGTGCTAAATAGATGGATAGATATTTAATTATAAACAGATAAATCGATAATGGTTTATCCATACATACTGTACATACATAATGATACATGATAATGCTAGATAGATGATACTGATAGATGATGGACAGACCAACAATAGATGATGGTGACAAATCAATGATATTTGATAGATGGTGCTAAATCTATAATAATTGATAGATTATTCAGTGGGTTTAGAAAAGAATCGCCATCCTTGAAAATAATCACATTTTGTTGCTTTGCAGCCTGAAATAAAGACAGACACAATTTTTGTTTATCCATTTGTATTTACTCAGTGCAACTTATAACATCCAAGTGAAAGCTATGTATAACACCAAACAGGACTGGCCCAAGACACTGTGCTGGCTGGGTCCAAAGATGAAATGCTGCACCCCCTCCAAAAAAAATCAACAAAATATGCGCAGTGTATCACAGAGTTCCACAGCAATAATACCTACACTCATACACACAGCACATTACTGTATCACAGAGCTGCACAGCAATAAAACTCATACAGGGTTTTTCAAAGAGATGCGAATTGTTGCCGAAAGGTAACCGACCAGTGAATTTCAGCGTTCGGTTACCTTTCCAGGCCTTTCGGCTATCCAGAGAGCAGGCAGTTTGCCAAATGTTGGCAAATTGCCTGCACATATGGTGCCTGTTCGAGGGCAGTAAAATCCCCATTGCTATGTCTATTCAGAGAACAAAAACCAGCAGTGAAAAGTTGCCGAAATGCCCTGCTGTTCGGTGGTTTCATTCGACAGGTTTATTCAGGCGAATCCCATAGGCTTCAATGTTAAAAATATTCCCGTTTTAATTAAATATCTAATAAACCGTTTATTATAATATTCTGCAGTAAAAAGTCTCTTTATTTATAGATTTTTTTAGGATCTTTTAGGCATTTTTCGGATTTTTTTGTGAAAATTGTTTTTGTTTTTTTTTAAATAGGTTTTTCTTTTTTCTGTAACAGCCCTTTTTTATTATTATTCATTGGATCTTATATGTAAATTTCAGACATTTTCGCTCAGTAGTTTCTTTGCAAACAGCGGTTCACTTTTCAAACATTCAAGCGTACTGGGTTTTTTTTCACTCCATTCGTCTGCGGTGTCGGCTTTTTCCAGCAGGCTGCGCTGTGATCGGCAGCTGCTCGGGTTTGTTTCGGCGGGGTTAATCCAGATGTTTTTGCGGGTTTCGGTGTGCGTTCGCCGGGTTTTGCAGTGAGTGTTCGGCAGGTTTGCATTGGCTTTTCCCTGCACTACGACGCCCTTTGGTGCTTGCTGAGTACACAGCAAGGTCGCCGAAATGGGATCGCCAAATCGCACCAAATTGACGAGAACGAAAGTCACCGAACGTGCGGTGACTTTTTCGATTCTCTTTGAATAACCCTGATAGTAATGTACAGTGTGTATGCGCTTATCACAGAGCTCCACAGCAATAAAACTTATAGTAATGTGTGGTGTGCCTATTTGGGGCCCAAAATGCTGTCCCTGGCAAAGTGCTGCCTGGAGCCATGGCTCCATCCGGCCCCATGGACGGGCCGGCCCTGACACTAAAGACTATTCAAAAACACAATCACTGAGTTGGAAAAAGGATCACCCCCTTGTGTCAGTATTTTTGTTGCATCACCTTTAGCTTAAGGCTAGGGTCAGACGAACCTTTTATGTTGTCTGTGAAAAAAGTGCGTTCGAACGAATGGACGCATTTTTCACAGAATACGTGATAGCGTCATACTATGCTTTTCGTCCGTATTTGTACGGATCATCAATAAAACTCTTTTTGTGTCTGGACGTTATGTTGGCCGACATTAGCAGCGTCTGACGTCTCCTAATCACACACATTCGCTCGTACTTTGCAGCTAGCCACTCTGTAGTCAGTACCTGCGTTTCACGTTCTCGAAAAAATGCGTCATTTTCCACTTGCGTTGCGCAGCCGACTTTTGTGGACCGTACTCGTATATTGGCCGTCATTGCCCGGCATCTGCTGCTAGTGCGGCCGTGATTAATGCGGCTGCACGCGCGTTCGCACTGCCCAGTCTGACCCTAGCCTAATTACAACCTTTACTCTGTTGGGACATGTCTCTACTAACCTTTCTCATATAGACTGTGCAATATTTGCCCACTCTTCTTTGCCCAGCTGCTCAAGTTCAGTTACATTTGATGGTGACCATTTGTAGACTACAGTCTTAAAGTCATTCCACAGATATTCAATGGGGTTTAAGTCTGGGCTCTGACTAAGCCATGGAAGGACATTCACCTTTTTCTCCTTCAATCACTGTGTGGTCGTTTTGCTGTGTGCTTTGGGTCATTGTCATATTCTTCCCATTGACAACTTTCTGGCTGAGGGCAGCAGATTTTCCTCAAGAATTTGATGGTATTTTGCCCCATCCATTATTCCATCTATGCTGACAAGTACTCCAGTGTCTGCTGCAGAGAGACACCCCATAACAAGATATTACAACTCCATGCTTTACTGTAGGTATGGTGTTATTTGAATGGAGAGCGGTATCAGATTTCCTCCAGACATTGTTTGGTATTGAGGTCAAATAATTAAATTTTAGCCTCATCTGACCATAACACCTTTTTACATGTGCCATCTTCAAGGTGTGTTATGGCAAAGCTCAGTCGTGACTGCATGTGGCCTTTCTTGAGGAGTGACTTTTTTCTTGCAACCCTCCCATACAAGCCACATTTGTGGAGAATTTGTGATATTGTTGCCACATGCACACAATGGCCACTCTTTGTCGTAAATTCCTTAAACTGCTTCAGAATCGCTGTGGACCTCTTGGTAGCCTCTTGACCTGTTTCCTCCTGTCACTTTCATCCAGTTAGGAGCGATGCCTTGATCCAGGGAGGATAGAAACATAGAAAAATGTCGGCAGATAAGAACCTTTCGGCCCATCTAGTCTACCCAATTACATGGATACTTTACCTGGATTTATCTTTTGTTTAGGATAGCCTTATGCCTATCCCATGCCTGCTTAAATTCAATTACTGTTTTGGCCTCTACCACTTCAACTGGAAGGCTGTTCCATGTATCCACCACCCTCTCAGTAAAATAATGCTTCCTGATGTTACTTTTAAACCTTTGCCCCTCTAATCTAAGACTATGTCCTCTTGTTTT
The DNA here is from genome assembly GCA_009667805.1 of Leptobrachium leishanense. Classification (NCBI taxonomy): domain Eukaryota; kingdom Metazoa; phylum Chordata; class Amphibia; order Anura; family Megophryidae; genus Leptobrachium; species Leptobrachium leishanense. The sequence continues at coordinate 113,232,038 of CM019066.1, forward strand.
GCTACTTTGTTTCCTTTTAAATATACTCCCTTCCTCTACCTTGTGGATTCCCTTTACGTATTTAAATGTTTCTATCATATCTCCTCTGTCTCGTCTTTTTTCCAAGCTATACATGTTAAGATCATTAAGCCTTTCCTGGTAACTTTTCTCCTTCAAGCCTTACACCATTTTAGCAGCCCTTCTCTGAACTCTCTCTAAGATGTCTATATCCTTCTGGAGATACGGTCTCCAGTACTGCACACAGTACTCCAAGTGAGGTCTCACCAGTGCTCTGTACAGTGGCTTGAGCATTCCCTTTTCCTACTGCTAATACCTCTCCCTACACAACCAAGCATTCTGCTAGCATTTCCTGCTGCTCTATTACATTGACTACTTACCCTTAGATCCTCTGAAATAATGACCCCTAAATCCCTTTCCTCAGATGTTGAGGTTAGGACTGTATCAAATATTCTATATTCAGCCCTTGGGGTTTTTACGTCCCAGGTGCATTGTCTTGCACTTATCCCCATTAAAACTCAATTGCCACAGCTCCGACCATTTTTTTAGTTTACCTAAATCATTTGTCATTTGCCTGATCCCTCCAGGAACGTCAACCCTGTTGCAAATCTTTGTGTCATCAGCAAAAAGACATACTTTTCCATTAATACCTTCTGCAATATCACTAATAAAAATATTAAAGAGACTGGGTCCAAGTACTGACCCCTGTGGTACCCCACTGATAACAAGACCTTGCGCCGAATAAACTCCATTTACCACAACCCTCTGTTGCCTGTCAGTCAGCCACTGCCTAATCCATTCAACAATATTGGAATCCAAGCTCAAAGATTGCAATTTATTGATAAGCCTTCTATGCGGAACAGTATCAAAAGCCTTACTGAAATCTAAATAAGCAATGTCTACTGCACCACCTATGTCTATTATTTTTGTTACCCAATCAAAAAAATCAATAAGATTAGTTTGGCATGATCTCCCTGAGGTAAACCCATGTTGTTTCTGATCCTGTAATCTATGTGTTTTTAGATGTTCAACAATCCTTTCCTTTAACATGGTTTCCATTAATTTCCCCACTACTGACGTAAGACTAACTGGCCTATAGTTCCCCGATTCCTCCCTACTACCCTTCTTGTAAATGGGCACAACATTTGCTAATTTCCAGTCTTCTGGGATGACTCCCGTTAACAAGGATTGGTTAAATAAATCTGTTAACGGTTTTGATATTACACGACTGAGCTCTTTTAATAATTTAGGGTGGATCCCATCAGGCCCCATTCACTTATTTGACTTTACTTTAGACCGCTGCTGTAGAACCTCCTCCTCTGTAAACTCATATGTAAATGTCTCGTTAGTGTTTCCTCCTAACTGAGGTCCCTTTCCTTCCTTTTCTTCTGCAAAGACTGAACAAAAATATTCATTGAGGCAGTCAGCGAGACTTTTATCCTCTTCTACATACCTTCCTTCCTTTGTTTTTAATCTAATCCTTGTTTTACTTTTCTTTTCTCCTTTATGTATCTAAAAAATGTTTTGTCCCCCTTTTTTACTGACTGAGCTATTTTCTCTTCTGTGTGTGCTTTGGAAGTTCTTATAAATTGCTTTGCCTCTTTCTGCCTAATTTTATAGGTTTGCCTATCTTCTTCACTCTGAGTTTTTTTATAATTATTGAATGCTATCTTTTTGTTCTTCACTATTTTGGCCACTTCTGCAGAGTACCACAGTGGTTTCTTCCCTTTTTTGTTTTTGCTAACAAGCTGAATGCAATTGCCTGTGGCCTTCAATAATGCTTCCTTAAAATAATCCCATTTCTCCTGGACTCCCTTTAAACTCCTCCAGTCTGATAATGACTCATTCACACAAAATCTCATTTTAGAAAAATCTGCTTTTTTAAAGTCTAAAACTTTTGTTTTTGTGTGGTGCGGCTCCATTCCTGTTCTTATATTAAACCACACTGACTGGTGATCACTAGATCCCAAATTTTCACCTACAACAACGTCTGATACCAAACCTCCATTTGTGAGTATTAAATCCAATATGGCCTCTTTACGGGTCGGCTCCTCAACTACTTGTGTTAGAGATAATCCCAGTAGGGAGTTTAGAATATTTGTACTCCTGGTGCACCCAGCTATTTTGGTTTTCCAGTTCACATCAGGAAGATTAAAGTCCCCCATGATAATAACTTCCCCTTCATTGCCATTTTGGCTATTTCCTCAAACAGCAGATTATCTAGCTTTTCTACTTGTCCAGGGGGTCTATAGATCACACCTACACAAGCTACTGTATGATTGCCAAATGTAAGCGTAACCCAAACTGACTCTATGTTCACCTCGCTCACTTTTATTTGGTTCGTTTTTATGTTGTTTTTCACATACAGGGCCACTCCTCCTCCTTTCCTACCTTCTCTGTCTTTTCTATATAAAGAGTACCCCGGTATTGTTATGTCTGTTATTTTTCTCACTGAACCATGTCTCAGTAACCGCCACTAAATCTACTTTTTCAGCTGCCATCATTGCCTCCAGTTCATTGATTTTATTGACTAAACTGCGAGCATTTATAGACACGACTCTGAGCTTGTCATTTTTTACCCCCCATGTTGCTTGCACCCTCCGATTTAGTTTTGGGGGACAATCGGGCAGATTGTTTTTTTACCTTTTTGTCCCCCCCTCCTAGTTTAAATATTCCTTTGTGAAACCTTTGAACTTCTCACTGAGAACATATGTTCCCCTATGAGTAAGATGCAAACCATCTTTTTTATACAGTTCCTTTCTGCTCCAATTAGAGCTATCATGGGACACAAAGCCAAATCCTTGCTCCCGACACCATTCCCGAAGCCACAAATTAAATTCCCTATTGCGCATCTGCCTATCCTGAATGTTATACACAGGCAGAACTTCAGAGAATGTCACAGTGGACGCAATCTGCTGTATTTCACCTCCAAGAACACAAAAATCTTCCTTAATCTCAGAAACCTCATTGCTAGCCAAGTCCCTAGATGGACTAGAATGTCCACTTCCCCTTGCTGCTTTGCTTGTTTGACAATATTGAGAATACGTCTCTTGTCTCTACGAGCAGTAGCCCCAGGAAGACATCTCCCCAAACCACTACTCTCCAGCTCAACACCTCTTATGATAGAATCACCCAGCAACAATTGCCTTTTATCAAGTCCCACCTTTTCCTTTTTGTCCTTGGTTGCAGTCCTGCATACCTTAGGCATAGGGGATGGTGGTTCCTCAACTATGGTGTCTGAGCCTACATCCGTCTTACCACTACACTCTGAAAGTGCCTCAAAAGAATTAAGAAGAGCCACAGACTGTGGGACATGCCTTCTATCCACAACTCTAAGTCTACCAGATCCTACAGTAGTCCATCTGCCGCTCCTATTAGGCCTCTGTGGCAGTGGCTTTGTAACAGTCATAGCCTGAGTTTGTCTAACAGATAATTTACAAATCTCAGACTTCAAACAGGCAATTTCCTGCTGCAATAAAGACAACTGCCTACATATCAGGCACACTCCAAACCTCCAAAAATTGGATCTAAAAACAAATGCATGACAGCTCTTACACTGGACCAAGCCTGCCATTATAAAAGAATGGATTTAAAACCAGCAAATCTTACCTTTTTGTAGGTTTTCTACCTCCTGTCTAACCTCAGACTACCTCCAGAGTATCTCCAGAAGATCTCTAAGTGCTCACTTTGAAGACTTGCACTTAGAAGGCTTCACAAGGATCTGTGTTGTACCGAATACCTTCCACTTTTTCGTAATATACTTCACTGTGCTTCTAGGCATTGATAAAGCCTTTGCATTTTTTTCTATCCATCTCCTGATTTGTGCCTTTCCACAACTTTATCCTGGAGATCTTTTGACAGTGCCATACCACCCATAGTTGATTGTTTGCTTCACATGCAGTACCAGGGACTGAGATGCTCCAGGAAAGCTCTTTTCATGCTGAGCTAATCAATATGATCACAGTTACAAGTTTTTTTTAAAGCGCTAACAAGTTCTGTAGCGCTGTATAATGGGAGGCCACAGTTGATTACAGTTGAAAGTCAAATGGCTGTGTGTGCTGTTGAGAAGGTGATTGGCTACACCAGATTGAGTTTACAAGTTGGTTTGTTTCTAAAGCATGTGTCATAAAAATGTGGTCCCACGTGGTGATTTATATTTTTGTGAAATGTTCGTTTTTTTATTTATTATTTTTTTCTCCCAGGCTTGCCAAGGAGCTCAGAGGTAAAGAGGACTCAGAGGTAAAGAGCAGAAGTTTACAGGATGAGATTGCCGAAAGAGAGAGAAGAGAAGAACTTGAAATAAAGAGGACTCGGCGATTGGAGAATGAATTGGAAGCAGTGAAAAAAATGTTGATACAGACGCAGCAGGAGGTTGTTACGTTACAAAATGACAGGTATAGATTCAAAATTTTTAAATATACAAAGCAAAAAATACGTTGTTTTAGTCTCACCATGCAGAAGGTGATGTGATCAGCCACCTCCTCTGGCCGAATGCAGGAGAACTCTGGGAATAATCGTTCCCAGTGTCCTTGTGCGGATCCAGCAAGACTCTGCTTGCAGAAGCTCACCCAGGGTCATGGCTTCCTGCACAGCTGCTGATATTGTGTAGCTGCTCCCTCCTGATACAATTTGAGCTGCTATCAGGGCACCTCACACATAATAGAGCCAGTAAAACGGAGCTGCTAATGGTTATCATTGATATTTCCCTTTGAGCAACTCACTATTAACGGCTAGGAGCCCTATTCCAACGTTTATTTATTTATTTATTTATAAAGGATTTTACCAGGAAGGATACATTGAGATTTCTCTCGTTTTCAAGTATGTCCTGGGTTCAAGAACATTGAAGTGTTACGTTGCCATTAAGCACTGCACTCGACCCGTACAGCAGAAAGGCTCAAGCGCTGTGCTTATTTTTTTAATGACATATGCCATCTGAGATGCAAGATCAGCTTGTGTCTTGAATGTAGCACCAGCTTGCTACAATAGCATCATATACTTTGTACGGGAGATGTTAATATTCAGATATCAGATGGAGAGCGAGCTATTCCAACGAGTCCATTCTCCAACATCATTATTATAAGAGGAATAACGTCTCTCAGACTCTGGTTTTAGGTGATTGTGCAGAATAGCAATCAATTAACACTTTAGGGTAAACCCAATACTCACGTTAGATCCCTTGGTGGCAAGAGCGTTGTGTTCTTTCCGCTCCCTCGTTCTGTGGAGAACAATAGGAACAAATAGTTCCCAGCGTTCTTCTGCCACCCGACCCTATCATATGCGCGAGCTGGCGTCCATCTCTAGTCTTATGGACTCCTGGAACTGATAACACCAGCAGCTCATAGCACCACAGGTGTTATCATTTAACATTTATCATTTAATCAGGATTATGTCTGGAGCTGCTGAGAAAGCGGCCTGGTCACAAAATGAATGTTAAATGGCAGGCGCTCCCGTTTTCCATTAGCGTCATTTAACACCAGCCTTGGAATAGAGGCCAAGGGTTTGTATCTATGATCTAACTGTGGTTGCACTAGAACAGGTGTTGTAGCACACATACTGATATTGCTGACTAGTCCCTAGTGGTCACCCATCAGTAAAGCGGCTCGTCATTCTTTTGCATGAGCAGAGACGACATGTGTTAGCTCCAGGCAGCACAAGCATGTTTAATGACCCACTTGAGTTGTGCTTACTATTGCTCAGATGTCGCTTATCTCAATAAAACAAAGTTCACAAACATGCCAAGGTTAGCCACCTCTGCAATAATTGAGTTTAAATGCATAGCTTACACACAGGAAATTACTGCCAACGCTGCAGAGTTTTCACAGGCACACAGTTTATTTCCTTCTTTTTACAGATTCATATTACAGCATGTCTGAATACTTCTGGTTCAAGTAAGGTTTCAGCGCTCCAAAGTATGTAAAAATAGCAACCATTCATTACTATCTCTATGTCACTGCTTCCTTTTACCCAGTTTTCTTATTATTCTGGTTTTATAAAATGAATTTATTGTGAAAGTGCTCTTTATGCAGTCCAAGGATCCGTAGTGGAAAAGGAGGAGGTCATTAGTTCACAGCGTATTCTTTTGTCATCCCCTAAATTGCTCTTCACCTTGCTCAGGACGGGGTATGCACGCTGTCCTTTGTCTTGATATTTTTATTTTTAAAAGCCGTTTAAATGTCAGTCCAACTTGACAGCGTGGAATAGCATGTAATGTCCCAAGGACTTTGTGAGTCACCCTTGAATTTCTTTTTATTCTCAATAAATAGATGTATATATTAGCACACCGAAGCAGAAAACTTGCAAATTTCCCTAAAGGTGTAAAAGGTTTTACATAAGAGTTTAGATCACACAATGTGATCCTCAGGGGTGGTGTTTCATCAAGATTTGTATATCACTGAGTGGGGGAGGTAATGATGGCCCTCGCCGTTGCCTCCCCTGATGTGCTGCTCTCTTAGATACCTGTCTCTACTCATTGGAATAAATATTTGGTCACATTTCAAATTTATTTTATTGATCTTGAATTGATTGAATTCAAATGTCCATCATCATTTATCATTACTTAAGGTGAAAATGCTGTTTTCTTGAAAGGAAATCCTTATATTATTCAGTCGTCCGCAAATATATTCTATCTACTACAAATACAATTATTTACAAAGCGACAACATATTCCTCAGAAAATAAGTAAATGACGTTGATTGCTAAAATGCTTCTTTTGCCAAATTGGCATACTTTAAAACTACTTACTGTTTGACCCTTTAAGGCCGGGGTCAGATGAGCGTTTCTGAGAGCGGAAGGAACGTCCGCGAGAATGGACGTTCCTTCCACTCTGACACCCGTCTGGCCACCTCACTGAGTGTAGTTAGTGCGCTCAGCGCTGCCAGGCTTGATCCTCCTATGGAGGATCACGCTTTGCAGCCCCATTGAACGCACATCGTAGCATTTAGACGGGAGGCTTTCATCTCAGCCACTGTCGCCTGTGTAATCCATGTACACGCAACAGCGTGTGGCTTGCCACGTCGCAACACTACGACGGACGCCGGGAGGCATGTCTGACATCAGCCTTAGCTGGTCGATAAGCAATCCCTTGTTTTTTTCCCATAAAAATAAATGGTGTTCTTTGGACAAAGGGATGGGGATTTTAATTGTTCTTTGTAATAATAATAATAAAGTGTGTTTTTTTTTTTATAATAGTAAATTCCATCTTTGTTGCAGAGAGCTGAAGATTGTCTCATACCAGAATAGGATTGAGCAGCTGCAGGAAACCCTGAGACAGAGAATGCTTAGTGATGATAACTGGCAGACGAAGGTAACAATGTCCAGCTTCTAAACCCAATGGAAATGTGTGCTAACATATACAGGTCTATTCAATAATGGGTGAAACTCAGGAGAACTGGCTGGAGAAGAGAACAATCTAGACCAAATAGCCGATTTGAAAGTGAGATAAATGGGAGAATTTTTCTGGTTTGGCTATTTTGGCCTGGATTTTTCACTTCTTCAGTCATTCTCCTGAGTATCACCTGTGTTGAATAGACCTGATAGACTTTATTCAAACATACCTTTTCTTGATATGATCTTGTTCAAGCTTGTTTGATTGCTTGCTTTTTATTCTATACAAATATAAACACCAGGATGATGTCACAAACATTAAAACCCCCACCTTCCAATGTAAATATTACAGTTTTGGTGGATGCAAAGAAGAGAAAAAGGTCTTGTTTATTGTTCTAAAGTAGAAAAAAAAATGCTTTGAAAATTTACCCTGTTGCAGTCTTTATGACAGTTGTGATTTTGCTAGCTTAGAACAAGGAGAGTATAGAATTAATCAGATCACAAATGTAGCAGGCGTTAACCCTATCACTACCAAGTGATTTTTGTTGAATTTTTTTTATCATAACATTTATTTGAAATGTGGGATGCAAAGTTAACAACTAAATATATGGTAAAATATAAATTCTGGACAGAGATTGATGCTCTAGGATAGTTAAAAAATGTAAATAGTGTAAATTCACAAATTTTTATTTTATTTGCAGTCGTTTATCCATTACAAAAATATTGTTGGACTGAAAGAGTCTGAGCTCTAGATAGTGTCCTTTATATTACACAGTGTCGCTCGGGGTCTGCATTATCAGCATACAGGCAGAAATGGCCTTTTCGTCAAATACTGTAACTGTGGTAAAGATAAATAATAAAAATTCTCAGATCTCCTACTTAGCGTTTGTAGTGATTGCAATGAGACTATTAGCAATGCAGCTTCCAAAAAATGCAAGCACAATATAAAAATAATATCTGTATGTAGCATAATGCCCGTTTATGTAAATTACAGTAGCACCTTGTTTCTGTACTGTATAGTGATTTTCACACATTATAACCCCCTGGCACTTATTCTTGTACAGCAGTGAGTGACCCCAGAGCTCTCCCTGTATTCCGACCCCTCCCTGGCTACTATAATACAACAGTAATGTGTTTGAACTTTTTGTTACAGTGAGGTTTGGGGCTGCTATATGCAGCTTCTTTTTTCTCTCTGCAGGGTGCTTGGAGATAGATAGGACAGTGGAATTTGTTTCTCCACAGGGGGCACACTAATCCTGCTTTAGAAAAGTGGGAAAATTGGTATTTGATATGCTAATGAGTGCTTTTTAAAGTATTACAACGCAAAATCAAGATAACTCAACTTTGGATCAGTGTTTTTTTGGAACCTGAAGCCTCTTCAACTCACTCTTTAGTAATATATGTTATTAGCATAGTCTTCTGTCTAAAATGCCATTTAGTTCCCTTTTTTTCCCCCCTTAAATAATTGGGAGAGGCTGCTGATGCTGCATACTGGGATCCACGCAAAAGAACCTTACACCCTGACCACTATCGAATTTCCTCAATCCACACAGCTGACTATCCCATCTGAGGACCAACTCAGGGACTTCTCTGCTCTGTGTGCTGACAACATCCTGCCTCTGAATGCTCACAGCAGCAAGCAGTCTAGGACAAGGACCTTAATTCTGCGCACGTGCTGCAGAACTTCTATAGGAAAGTACGCAAGTTCTGAGCGATACACAATATCGTACAGAAGCTAGGCCGACAATGGAGAAGCCATGAGTGGAATCTAAGTACAAATTTATTGCTTCCATAGGTATGAAGATGGTTAGCAGCAGCCAGGGGCATTAGCATTGTTATCCTGATGATAGTCTGTGGTTAGTTGTCTGAAAGGATATAATAAGAAATGCACTGACTTTATTTATTTTATTTATTTATTTATTTATAAAGGATTTTACCAGGAAGGATACATTGAGATTTCTCTCGTTTTCAAGTATGTCCTGGGTTCGAGAACATTGAGTGGTTACAGAAATACAAAATAGTAAAATGCAAGATATTAACACAAGACCAAATATACAGATTAACAGAAAAATAAATATGGAGGAAATAAAGTCATTATGTTACATGTTTACAGGTGCATTTCGTATTGAGGTATGTTAATAGGGAAGTCTTAAGGGACTTTAGACTGGGGGAAGATTTGACGGTGTTTGGGAGGTTATTCCATATTTGCGGTGCTCTGTAGGAAAATGAGGATCGATCCATTTTCTTTTTGTATTGCGGTATTGCAAGTAAGGTGCTGGTCCTGGATCTGAGGTTATAGGATGAGGGAACTGCCGGGGGAAGCAGCATATTCAGGTAGGGTGGTAGCTTCCAGAAAAGCTCTTAAACACCAGGTTGGAAAGGTGAAGGGTGCGTCTAGAGTCCAGTGATGGCCAGTTTAGTTCTTTTAACATGTCACAATGGTGTGTCATGTGGTTACATTGTAGCACAAAGCGACAGAATGAGTTATACAATGTAGTAAGTTTCTGGAGGTGTGTTTGTGGGGCGGCTGCATACACTACATCTCCGTATTCAATGGCTGGCATAAGCATTTGTTGTACAATCTGCTTTCTTACCGCGGGGCTCAGGCAGGATTTGTTTCTGTACAGGGCACCTAGTTTGGGGTAGAGTTTAGATGAGCGTTTTTCGATGTGGGGGTCAAAAGATAGATTTGGGTCTAACCACATACCTAGGTATTTGAGAGAAGTGACTGTGGTCAGTGTGCCATTTGATTTTGTCCCAAACAATAGATGGGGTGTTTGCAATTGTGTAGTTTAGGTGCGGTTCCAAAGAGCATTGTAACAGTTTTGTCAGTATTTAGAAAAAGTTTGTTATTTGCGACCCACTTTTCTACCCCTGTGAATTGTTCTTGCAGCACTGCCTCCAGCACTGCCTCCATACTTTAATGTATTATTATCATCATCACCATCATTTTATAGAAAACCGAGGGTTCTGATGTTTGCTTCTGGTATATGCTGCAGGATTTTTTGTTTCATTATATAATGTGTGTGTATATATATATATATATATTTATTTTACAGTCAAGGCTGCGGCATAGACCCCTGTCCACATGTGAGTTTCTCATCAGATACTGAGTGCACCATTGCCTTTCAGGTTCACAGATTTATTTCTCAATAAAGACTCATTGTTTTTGGCATCTAACCAGAAAAACAATTCGGGCAGAAATGCCCTTTCAGGAATTTGTTGAAAATGGAAAGTACAGGAAGATACAATTGTAGACTTTGTTTCTGCCAAGAGGTCATTTCTGACACTCTGTTCCTGTACTCTGTCTACTTTGTGCTGAAGGCCGAGTCCCTAAAACAAGTGTGTTATTTGAAATTCCCAAAGTGTGCACCGTTTCCCATTTCACATGCACATTTCACTTGGAAACCCACATCCTTCTCACAATGTTAAAAACCCTTCCTCATTGCTTCATTAATAATGCAGATCTCTGACCTATACGTGACATACCAGTGTACAGGAATCATACACCACATGTCTGTGGTGCCAGGTTATAGGATAAATGTAGGGCAGGTTATGATTCCAAGGTCACACATAATTCAGAGGAACATTGTAAAAGACAGCAATGGCTCATCATTGTGTGCATGGAAACTAAAGATGTTGGGCTGTATTCCATAGTGACCGCTAACGGTAGCATTCGGGTGAGTAACCGTTAATGCTAGGATAAGTGATTTTAACGCATGCCCCCATATTACATCCCTGACGCTAAACCCATGAAAAATCCATTAGCACATCGGTGATTGCGCTAGCTTGCGCAAGCTTACTGTACTTTACACTGACCATACTTAACATGGGGAGCTCAATCAGTAACTAGTGTGTGGATAAAAAAGGTATTACAAAGGCCTAGTGCTTATTACTGCAGGGATGCGCAAGCCAAAATTTTAGCAACACCTAAAAGCTGGTGCTAACTGATTACACTTTTGTGAACTCATTTAATACTCCCCAAACCCCCCCCCCAATAAATCTGATACTCACCTCTCATCCTGCTGCGAGAACAGTGGCCCGATCCGCTGTGTCTCCTGGCTGCGAGCAGAGTGAGACTGGGGACAAATAGTTCCCAGTCTCCCTACTCGACCAAGGTTTCAGGCTGCACTATCTCTCGGGAGCGTGACGGAGCCCATCAGCGCAACCCTCCCTGGAGTCCTATAGAGTCCCTGAAATCTGATGCTAAAATGGGGACACTATGTGGAAAACCTATAACTTCACATGAGATAGGGAATGGGGCCCGTTGTCTTATGTAACAGTGGAATTTGTCATCAGCTTGCACCATCTGGTGCTTACAAAATACATACAGATGCTTTACTGGTGTTAAAGACTTCGGAATGAAGAAAACCAGAAACATGATAAATAATGGCCATCATAGATGGTTTAACAACAGAATAAATCCATGAGATGTGAAGTTAGAAGGGATATTGCTTGATTAAGGACGTTATCGGCCAGGAATTGAAGAGTTTTGCTATAACTCTGCCACATCCATCTCACTTCCCATTGTTCCTCTGCTCCTTTTATCGCTCATCCATTGTGTCGCTACCACATTTCTCTTAATTTCATTGTGTTGGTTTTAGTTGGTTCTCACATAGGTAACCCTTTTCCAGACTTATTTGGATGAATGGACCTGGAGATGCAGCTCTAATAGTCATTTTCAATCAAGCCCTGAACATGTAGGGTCTATATCGCTATCGTGATGGGTATTGTTGATATCATGGGATCTGGCCTCCTTACTTATCCATATGTGGGCTTGATGGTTTCATACCTCATGCTTCAAGGACAGTTGAGTTGAGAATGTAAAGCTGCAGTGACTTTGCTTGATCTCCACTGACAAGTAAATACATGTTTAAAGAAAAGGAAATTATTATTTTAAATACAAACACATGAAAGCAACAGTTTTGGTGGTCTTTAAATATCAAGCAGACATTGTAATTGTGATCTGGATTGGGTGGTGTAAAGTGATATTCTACACAGTGTGACTACTTAATTTTTATCTGAGTAGTCACACTGCTGTGAGCTCCCTCTCTTCCCTCTAAGGGGGGGGACTCAGAGGGGCTGATCCAGCAGCCTTCCTGCATTGAGGGCCACTGGATTTCCTTAAATGGCCAGCCGCCGTGCGGTCACATGACATGCTGAACCGCTATTAGTTAGCTTTGCTCTTTGTTCCAGGCTATGCGCCTACACCTGCATACAGTCAGTAAAGTGGAGACAGTAATGAAAATCTGAAGGCGCAGATTTTCCTGATTACCATCTCCATTTTACCGACAACTATGGAATAGGGTCCAATGTTTTTACTGGTGCATCCTAACCTGCATAAATATATAGAAACAAACAGCAATATCATTCCTGTTTTTTGGTTTGTTTTTACATGCAGCGAAGTGTTTCGGTTCTTGTTTTATATATTAATACATTATTTTCCTCTTATGAAGAACATATTGTTTGTCATTGCTATAAGAGCAAGGGTCCCTTTCATGTCCTAGAGCAGGGCTGTCAAACTTTGGATCCTCAGATGTTTCAGGACTACAGCTTATTTCCTGGCCATCTATTGCAAAGATTTCTGGGAATTGTGGGCATCGACATCTGGTGAGGGGGCATGAGTTGACAGCCCTGTCCTAAAGATTTGTGGACTCATTCTGTGGCTGCATTTGGGTTTTGCTTGTGTTGTGCTTTCTGTACTGCACACAATGGGTCAAGCACAACTCATATATCACCTTCACCTCAAGATGAGTATGTATTGTTCTTGCACCTACAGATTTTACTTACTCTCTCCGTTTTAGAGGAGCTATTCTGCGGTAGGTGCTTTGTTGTGTTAGTGGCTGGCCCTGGATCGAAGCTCAGGGTAAGCCTGACACAGCCTGTGGCGCCATGTGCTGCTGCAAGTATCAGCTCCTGTGTATCATCTTCTGTAGTTTTCTTAACGACAACCATGGAAGAGGGCCTTATAATGGCTCTGATAGGTTTACACCTGCTCTGGTTAAGTATACACCAAGGTTGGAATACAGCCCCTTTTTTTTAATCTTTAAGCTTTAAAGGTTTAATTAATAGAATGAGTGATGTGGGAAAAGTGATGTCCCCCGTTTTTTCTTTGTGACTCCCATAATTCAAATCAGAATGGACCGTGACAATTTTCCATCTAATCAAGGCAAATGTTGAGGAGGTTGGGACTGTTGACGCTTTTTTCTCAATCCTTCATCAGTGGCATGATGAAGCCTTGTAGTTATAAGTTCCTCCTAGTATACCTATATCCCCAATCTCACTGAGTTATCAACCAACCATCATAGCACAGTGACAGGTCCATGCCCAGCCAGATGATGTCTAAAGTGCCCATACCATCAAATGTTGACATACCCCAACTTAAATAAGATTTCAATGACATATTAACATTATTTGGTTAATATGGACTTATGGTTTTATCTGTAATAGTTGGAAATTGAACTTGAAAAAGAACGACAGAAATGCATGTTGAAACTTCAGGATGTAGAACAAAAACTGAAGGAGGAAGCAAACATGGAAATGGATATTCAAAGGCAAAAACAAGATGAATTAATAAGGGAGTTCCAGACGCAGCGAAAGGAACTTGAAGGGAAGGTATGTAGCTTGCTGACCATTACAAAAGACTCCTCCCAGGTACTTTATAACTATGTGAAACCCAGATTGATCCGATCATTCTTTTAATGAGATGTAGTGATGCGTGATGTAATGAGATTGAAAACTGTGATTTGTCTCCTCCCCAACGTATTAATTAATTGCATTAAACTTCTATGGATGTATTCCCCCTCCTTCTACATTATATATATATATTTTTTTTTTGAGAAAGTATTTTACCAGGAAGGATACATTGAGATTTCTCTCGTTTTCAAGTATGTCCTGTGTGGCGAGTATGTACCGTTAGGTGTCTTGCCCAAGGACACTTACTGGATATTCCTGTATCCTGTTATATTTTACTTCCAATACATTTTGATTGATATATAAAAAGCCTTCGATGATGAAAAAGTAGCAAAGTAATTAGTGCCAGTGTGGTCTGAAATATTCTTTCCATAAGTCACTTTAAAGTAATATTACAAGTAGATAAATATTGTTTACTTATATCTAGGGATGCACCAATACCATTTTATTTAAGACCAAGTACGAGTACTGATGCTTTTTTTCAGATACACGCCAATACCGATTACCAATAATTTTATTCAATGCCATGTGACGCTTTTCAATAATTTAGGATTTTTGCTGGAAACCTGTCCGATTTATGTTAATAATGAAATGTATGACCAGACACCCCATTTACCAACTGCACAGGCCTGCACACATACATGCCAATGGCGGTTGTATGACCACAGAAAGGTCGACACAATTTAGTACTTCAATACAATAATATGTCATATCGCCAAACGCAACTTTTTGTCAAAATTGGATGGCATTTTAGAAAATATATGAAGAAGGGTTATTTTTAACTGTACGAAATAAAAGTTAATTTTTAAGAAAATTGGAGGGATATCTCCTCACTAGAGGAATTAACATGTTATAATTGGTGTTTAATACTATTTCCCGATTAGATAGTTCTCATAAGCGGGGGTGGTTTTAAACCAACTTTGGTAGATTAGTTTAATTTGCAGGCCTGCACACACCCTGACCACACACGCACACATCAGACCTTGGGTCAGTTTACAATTCTCACGCTAAAATGCTGACGTTAACGGGGAAAAGCTGCCCCTGACCTCAGATAATATATATATATCTCCCAGACCTCAGACACTGGGGCAGCTGGCAGAATGCAACAGCATTCTGCCAGGCCCCTCCAGCTGGCCACCTTCCAGCAAGCTGCCGCCGCCATGTGAAGGTTGTAATAGGTCTCAGCTGGGGACGCACTCTCGTGAGATCTTGCAGAGTTCACGGAATCTCGCAAGGACTCACAAGAGCACGGCTGGAGGCCAACGTAGCTCACAACCTTCACATGTCGGCGGCCACTTGCTGCAACATAGCCAGCCAGAGGGGCCTGGCTGTATGCTGTTAGTGCATTCTGCCAGCCACCCCAGCACGAAGGATACTGCTTGGCAAGCCAGCCCAGTGCTGGCTTCCGGTATAGATATTGGGGGCATTTGCACAAGTGCAAGTACTTGTGCAAATGCCTACCCGGTATCAGCACCAATACAGACACCGGTATCGGTGCATCCTTACTTATAACCAAGCTATTCTAATTTATCAGTAATATGTCACCATTTCAGTGTTGGTGGCGGCCATCTTGGAGTTGTATCACAATGTATCCAAACCCTCAGTGGTAACAAGACTCAGGGAGCAGTGGATGTCAGCAGCCAATCAAATATTCTCATTTGAGAGCAGCTTTCATCATGACACAAGAAAATGAGGATCAGAAACCAAGACATGTTTCTTTAATTTCAGATTGGGCTAGCTTGTGTACATACTGCAACCAGTGTCTTTTTGAAGCACAGACCAGTGATATCAATATGTTGCCTTAGTCGACAAATGATTTTACAAACTGATATGTGCTGGTTGTGGAAGCGGATGTTATCAGGCCAACTGTGAAAAGCACGTAAAGAATTACCACTTTGTCTGGGAAAGGCTGAATTGAAAGCCTACGCATTTGCATTAATTCAGCTTCAGACAAACAACTGAATATAAATAACAAAAAGGACGAGACGGATTCCAGTCTGCCAGCGCAAATATTATGATACAGACTCTGAGGTTGCCAATCGCTGCACTGCCATCTCGTTCCAGGTTTTAAGCTGTGGTTGTCATTACATGTGAAAATCTGGAATAAACTGCAAAATGGCTATTATTTTTCAAATGTAATAAAGAGCATTATTAATAGCTTTTACCTCCCAGACTACCATGATGACAAACTGAATTAGTATCACTGTAAATTCAGTATTTTACCAAATAAAACTAGTTACTTATTATCTGACTACAATGAGTTCTATTTATTTAGCATCCTATAGGAGCCCACAGGCCTCTGCTGAGGAACGTGCACCTCATGAATCAGTGGGGTTCAGTTCCTCAGCCGCTGCAAGTGCTAAATTAGCAACTTGGCACTGAACTCTGTGCTGCAGGAGGCCTGAGGGACATTTTGCTGTGGCTTCTTTTGGAATGCAGAACTGGGGAGGATGACAAGAAGGAAGGAGAAATGGCATCAGGTGACTGAGGTAGTAAGGAAGACAGACTGCTTAAACGTGCAACACAAAAGAAGCATGAGCTGTACTATTTTGAATCGAAAAAGGTAAAGGTTATTTGACAAGCCTTTTAAAAGATATAAAGAGTAATTTGATGAAACAATATGTTTAGGGCAGAAATGAACTCCTCAAAAATACCCTCTTAATTAGTTTTGATGAATTATTGACTATAACAGATTAGAGGGAGTGATCTGGAAGATTACTTATGGTAATGCCAGAAAATTGAAGCTCCAGCACATTTAGTGACTGCTTTTATCCAAATGCCATTTCAATATCTTTATTGCTCTTGAAGAGAAGCGATTCATAATATACTTCACAGTACCAAGTGCTAGAGGGCTTTACTTAAATTATGCTGTGATTCGTGAAGAATTGATAAAAAGAGGCAGAGAGAGTCAGCATGGAGAGTTTCTTAGCGTAAGTGATTATTCCATCCCTGACATTTAGCTGTACATTTTGCAGTTTGTTTGTCCATTAACCACGTTTGGCTCCTTAGGAGTCAATTCAAAAACCATATTCGCTAATGTGAACATTGTTTTAAAGTGACGCTCTAGCCATCATGATCACTTAATCTTCTTTTAACTGGTCAATGTGGTAGGGCCTGTCCCTACCTGCTGTGACAGCTCTTCGAAGAAGATGTTTTACCTCTTCCCTAAAGGTTTCAATCACCGACTGCTGTCGAGGACACCATGTTACATCCTCAGCCCCTGCGGTGTTGCCCGGGGGGTCTGGGTCTAGTTCGGTGCCACTGGCTGGTCGAGTGCCAGCACCTTGTAATGGCCAAACAGCATCTGAAGGGGCGGGGCCTGGTGTGGTCACGAGGAGCCGCTGGGTTTAAAGCCGGGCGCGAGGAGTTGCCTCGTCGCCCTGATGTGGAGTTCTGTTCCCGCATCTCTTACCATTGCTATCATTGATATTCCAGTTGCCGACCCGTTTACATCTACGATCCCTGCTCCTGATTTTGACCCGGCTTGTTTTTAACCATTCTTATGCTACGTACTATAGTGGTTGCTAGTCCTGTGCGTCGTGGGTTTAACCCTATGCAGGCTGCTTGGGGTTTTACTCAATTTATGGGGATATTCCCCTCTCACAATGGTGTACTATCTACACCCTTATCGGGGTTCTATTCCAGGCCCAAGGTTTATGATTTAAGGTCTTGTATTTCTGTACTATCCGCAATAGCGAAATACTGTTTGTTTTCTGCATATGATCGTCATGCTCAGCTTGCCAAATGTATCCGGGTTTGTACCAGCTATAAACCTTTATGTGTGTCAGTAAACCCTGGTGATTTCAAGTTACAACATACCAGTCTGAGCATATCAGAAAACGCTAAGTCTGTCAGGTCGATGACTGCCCTGCAGTCTGCACAATACGTTGATTGTCAAACGAACTACCTCGGTTCACCCATTCAAGTGTTGAAGCCATCTGTATTGTTTTGTGCTCTAAGTTGTCCGTTGGTCTCGAAACCTTTGGAACTTAGTAGCAGATCAGTTGTCCTGTTATACTCCTTGGCTTTGGAGTATAAGTCTGTAAATACTGTGTGTTTTGCAACCATCAAGCAGATATCTTTGTCCAACAAGATCTCAACCTCGCTACTCTTGTGTGAGCGCCACATCACCCGTTACACACCAATTCAATTCAGTAAGATACAATTGATTTTAGTACGATTGCATACTGGAAGGAGTTAATGGTAGGTGGGATTAATGAGCTAATCTTTGACTGGAGTGATATAAATACTTCCTTTACCTGTCCCTGACACAGTGCAGTGAGATTAAAAGGTATCTTTTACCTTGCACGCATCCTCCTTTTCTTAATCAAGACTCTGATAAAATGCTCATCCAAGCTCTTATTATCTCACGCCTTGACTACTGTAACCTCTTTCTTGCTGGCCTTAAGAAATCCCAGACTCTCCCTCTGCAGTCTGTAATGAACGCCTGTGCCAGGCTCATACACCTCACCTCTCGCACCTCACCCCATTGTTGATCTCTACACTGGCTCCCTGTTTCCTTTAGAATCCAATTCAAAATATTTGTGGTCACGTACAAAGCTCTCCATAACTGCGCCCCTGCCTACATCTCCTCCCTTATTAGCAGGTACATCCCCTCCCGACCACTTCGCTCTGCCATTGATCTGATGCTATCAGTTCCACGTACCCGCACCCCCGACTCTCACCTTCACGACTTCTCCCGAACTGCCCCCTTCTTGTGGAACTCCCTCCCCCGCAACATTAGACTCGCAACGTCTCTCCCGTCCTTCAAGACGTCTCTGAAAATGCATTACTTTAGAGAAGGCTATCGGCTCGTTCCATAATCCCCCTGTACATTTCTTGCACCCCACTTCTTCATATACTCTGCCACTTACCCTCACCTAGTGTGTCACCCCTCTTCTCTTAGATTGCAAGCTCTCGGCCAGGATCCTCTCTCCTAGGGCCCTATTACAATCTTTGCATTAAAACGCTCGTGCAACGCGTGAATTTGTGCGCCAAGCGTTAAACATTAACACACGGAAATCAACACTGGAATTACAATCCTCGTGCATTTTTTTCATCCGTCAAGCGATAACGGGCGTAAAACGGACGCGCACAAATGCGTGCGCAGCAACGTTGTGCACAGAAATCAGTGTGCAGACTGTTTTTTTCACGCGATTCAGCCAATCAGAATTAAGAACCACAATTATCTCATGTTAAGTTTTTGCACCTGCCAAAGTGCGCATATATGCTGCATCAATAAAAAATGCACACACAACTTTTCCATTTTATTGGTTTGGTATGAGTAGAATGTGTAACTATACTTTGCTAAATTTTTTTTGTGCTGGTGTATTTGGGTTCGGCCAGGTTGTTCAGATTTGCCATTAACACCAGCTTTTAGGAGTTGCTAAAATTATGTGTGTAAAGGCTGTACGTTAAATCCTGCGCATAGATTGAAATAGCATCCGTGTACCAGCGCACAAATGCATTTGCGCTCACAATGTTAAGTATAGGATGCGCGCAGTAAAGTAAGCTCGCGCAGGTTCAGCTGCGGTAGAAATATACGGGCGTTTGTTGTGCTGACATGGTAATACGACGTTCAGCGCAAAGGGTTTTACCCCTCGCGTTAATGTGCTTTTGCGCCGGCGCAAACGTTTGCGCGAAGATTGTAATAGGGCCCCTACTGTGTGTTTAACTTGAATTTATATTTGTTATTCTGTCTCTCACATTGTACAGAGCTATGGAACTTGTTGGCACTTTATAAATACTTGTAACTGTAACCTTTAAAAATATATAAATAATCCGAAGTTAATAGTTAACCTCTCTGGTTTTCTTCCTTCCAATGTAGAGTAAATACAAGCAGACTTGTACCATTAAATTGTGACCATAACACCCGTTCTTACTCCTATGTTATACAGATACCCAGCCTGATAACCAAGGCCTGTGGAGAACTTAATAAAGACGTAGACCTGTTGGAAAGGAAACTCAAAGAGACACAGGCAAGACTTACGGATAAAGATCACGGCAAAGAAAATGAAAATAAAAACCTGAAAAACACTATCACAGAGTTGGAACTTTGCTTGGAAAGAGAACAAAATAACAATCGCTCAGTTCTAGAGGGAATAAGGAAAGATAATCTGGCAAAGTCAGAAGATCTAAAAGAAGCAACTCGGTACATAGAAGGGTTGAGACGTCACCTGGACTTTGCAAATCAAGAGGTAAGTGCAAATGAATAATAAAGGAAAGTCCATTATAGGTCTACAGTGAACCTCTTCACATAGTTTTACAGCTCGCAATGATACAAGCTTGCCAGATAAGGCCCACAACGCAAGGGTTCTACAGCCTGTGGGTCGCTAACCTCTAAGTGATGTAAAATAAGCGTTATGCCAGTCACACCATGCAGGTCCATTATGTTCAATTTAATAGCATCCAGGTACACTCATAAACACAACATTTTGACTCCTATACGGAGCCTTTTCCAAGTCCCTTGAAGAAGGCTCTGACAGTGAGCCGATACTTTATGCATGTTTTGTTCCTGGATGCCATGATACTGGCTTTTATGGCCATGCATGGCGTGACAGCATTATTTTTCCTCTACATTACAATGAACTGCTTGACATGATCCGTGTGATTAAAAAAAGGAAGTGACTGGGGTAAACTCATATTTTCTGATCTCTGTTTGGAGAAGTTTGTTTTAGGCAATTTTGTTTTGTGAAGTTTTATTTTACACAATTTATTTTCAGGTATTTCTGGCCAGCGATGCTGACGAAATGATGCTGAATAAATAAACTTTTTGCAATGTTAATAAAACACTGTGAGCCACATTACAATCCTGGTGCTAAAGTTAACGCTCCCCTGCGTGAGCAGCATTAACGTTAGCCACGGTGGCTACCACATATTACAATGCAAACACTAACGGGTTAAGAAGCCCGTTTGCGTTTGGTACCTTGCGTTTTTCAGCGCGAGGTTACTGTACTTCGCGCTCCCTATACTTAACATGGGGAGTGCAAAGTGTTAATCAGAGTTAGGATTACAAAGTCCTAATGATGATTAACGTCCGGCTGTGGTTAGCGGAAAGTTGACCACAGCCTGGACCTGGTGCTAACGGATTCGGCTGGTGCAGAATCCGTTAGTACCCACCAAAAAATAAAAATTAAATGCCAGATACTCACCTCCTGTCCCGCGGCGAGGACTGCGGCTCCAACTGCCTCCTCTGTCGCCGGGAACCGAGTGAGAGGCTGGGGGGAAAAGTCCCGCAGTCTCTCCCTGTAGATCACTTCGCCGACCTGCTGGATATCGCGATGCGAGATCCGGCAGGTCATGTGACCGGCAGGGGGAAACTGAATGGAGTCCTATGGACTCCATCGAGTGGATGCTCGCGGCGGAGCTCAGCGCTGCCGCGAGCATCCCGGGGCGTAGTGCCCGCTAGCAATGCAGCCAGCTTTTTCTCCCTAGCACCCCTGTTTTAACGTGAGGATTGTAATGTGGCCCTGTATTTCTAGCGAAAAAGACAGATTGCTTCATGTAGGTGAACATTGCCATGGCAACATAGATATATAGATGAAGTTATGTTTTATCACCTAGAATACAAAGGGCCATATTACAATGTTGGTGCTAACTTAACCAGAGCTGTTGTAAACTTAAAACCTCCATAGGCTATAATGGCTCTGGGAAGTTACAACAGCTCTGGTTAAGTTAGCACCAGCTATGTAATATGGCCCAAAGTGTGATATACTGTATTGCCATTTTATTTACTAGGAGCCCTATTCTGATCCTCCCATCAAGTTAAAGGCTTGAGCAGCTACTACAACCTTGTTGCAAGCATCACTTGCTGTTTGTTAGCAGCTCCTTAATTATACATTAATGGCTTCTATACTTGGCATAGGAGCTGTTAATAATAGATCCGATCAAAAAGAGCAAACTTTTAAATAGTAGTGAGCGGTTCTTGGCTCCAGGCGGTATTCAAGAATACATAGTCCTATTTAACTTTGCTGGTCCTGCAGTGCAAAGGGTAGCGTGGTCTGCTGCATCCTCTCACCGTACGCAGCAGGACACTGAGAGCAAACAGGTCCATGTGTCCCTCCATGGCACAGGTTGCACAGGCTTGCGCTTGGCTCCATGAAGTCCTATTGACTTTAGGAGCCAATACCAGCTGACAGTATCTGCAAGCAGCTCCCACAAATTCTGACTTGTCCCGTTAATACAATGGCTCTGCCAGAATAGAAAGGGTAACAGAGAGCCGCTAAAGATTATTGTCTCGCACTGATAAAAAGAACAGTCACAAAATTACTTGTTTTCATCTTTATCAAGCTACTGAATAATTAACAGGGCTTTTACTACATTTTCTAAGGATTTTGTAAAAAAGATTTGGGAAGCTCAAAAATATATTGGGGTTTTTGCTTTAATAAATCTGTATTTCTCACAAAGTTTACCTGAAAATAATTTTTGGTGAAACAATATTCACGTTCCTTTTAAGCTCTATTAAAAAATAAAGTTTACAGCCTCTGCCCAATGATTTTACCTTTTATCTCTTTAGCTGATCCTCCTCTTCGACTCAGAGACTCCCGAACCTAGAAGTCCCTGTAACTTTTCACGCAATTTGTGCACGCATCTTTTGTAGCATAGGAGCCTCAAATTGCATGCTGCAACAGGTCTTGCACACTTTACACACGCATTCCCTAGCACAGAATGACAGATCGGAGCTGCGCGCAGGCACAGATCCGATCCACCGGCTGCCTCTATAAGACCGGTCTCTGCAGCGGGTGGTCTCCGAGAGGGTGTCGTCGGCACTTCTTCCACTCGGCACATCAGCATCTGTCTCACAATCTGCAGCAGGGAAACTCAAAAATCGTGGCTGCCGGTGATGCTGCATGGGGTGGAGATATCTCCTCTACTACACCCAGCGTTTTCAACAGATCGGCGGAGGTTGGAGTGTGGAGGAGAAGGGGCCGCTCCTCACATCCTGACCACTTTGAATCTGTAAAGTGGTCAATATGAGTAGAGTGTTCCTTTAAAGTTCTTGTCATATTCCCACCAACCTAAACGTCATAATGTGCGCTTAATTCAGCTCTGATTCAGCATAGAAAGCTGGAAATAACGTGGTGAGGCTTATGATGAGACGATAACATGTACACGTGCCATGTTTGATGGCTGGTTTGCAAAAGTAAATCCTTTCTTCTTTCAGAATTCATTCCTTAAAGAGACCGTACGCCGGGAATGCGAAGAGCGCTATGAGCTGACGGAAGCTTTGACCCAGGCCAGAGAAAAACTGCTGGAACTACGGCAAGCCAGCGGAAACGTCTTATCACCATCATCATCGCAAAGATCATTAGCCATGGAAAGACCATTACTGTCTCACAGGCCAAGTAATATTGACCAGAAACGCACTCTCAGTGTGTCCTCAAATAAGGGGACCACCAGGCTAATGAGTCTTTCAAGAAGCTTCTCCTCAGGTAACACCTCTGAATCAGACAAGCACAGGCGTGGCAGCACTTCCAGTTTGCCATTATTGCCATCACCACATCCAGCAAGAGAAATAACATCTTCACTAAATGACGCAAAGCAAAAAATAACTGCAGTTCTCCGAAGTCATTCAATTCATCAGTGATATCACAGGAGATCTGAAAAGACTGACCAAATGTTTTAGGCCCAAGGTCTATTTATCGCTGTATTATCAGGGACACTTATTAAAAAGAAATTCTATATGATCATTTAAGTTATGTTTGTAATATTATTTAAAGTATTTTATTGATCCAACACATTGTTGTTTAATTATTGCAAGTTCTCGGTGTAGCTGGGGTGCATGGAGAAGATGATGATTTATACAAGAATTACATGTAATTAAGTATGAATAGTGTTATTTATATATAATACATAAGGCTCAAGTGAACATCCTGCCAATCAATGACTCTCAATGCCAGGGAGCAATGAGAGCCATTGGTGGGGCCTTGTTGCAGAAGAAAGGTCCCAAAGCCCCGAACCTGAACTCAGCTGTCAGTATAGGCTGGACTAATCCCCTGCCCTTGAAAGACTGAAGCAGCCCTCGGAGATCAACTTCCAGTGGGGAGAGCAAGATGAGAGAGCTCATGGCACTGTGACTACTCGGATAAGAGTGAATGGTCACACTGGGCAGTGTCCCTTTATATTTACAATCCTGTGCGAGTGACGCGGAGGAATAAAGTACAGGATAAAGCCACATCATAGCAATAACTATTTTTCTTTGTTTTTCCATTCTATTAAAATCTAACATTTCTTGTGCTGTTCTTTAGATACAAGTCTTCCAGGTATTATAAATTAATTGAGAGACCACAGACAATGGGAAATTGCTTCAATGTTGTTAAATGTTTTGTAGCGTTATGGACGCTGCTGGTATATACTCATTGATGCCGCTCAACTTTAATCCAAGTAGTTTAAAGTTTTTTATGGTTTCATAATACAGTAAAATAGAAGTCTGATCTTTTTAACTTGAGCTATCGGAACTGGTTTAAGGCTCTTTGGTATTGATTTACTACCATACCATCTTTTTTTTTTTTCTTTCTCGTGTTCAGTTCTCTCTTCCATCAAGTTGTATCTCTAAAAATATCTGCCAGCCCAGGGCTATGGAACTGTACCTTCTGGGCAGGAGAGAAAATGAAGCCTACTTTAAAGATTTTATTTTGGTAGATGTGTTCTCTGATGTAATACCAAGCACCATAATAATATTATCTACCATTGCTTCTGGGAGAGGAGTTTGAAATACATACGGAAAATTACTCTCCTCCACCATCACTGCCCCATTCCACTTTGACCAGCTTTTCCCATTTGGATTTCTTCTGCATCTGCTTACATATAAAACATGTTCAAACAGCATGATGAAACATGTGGTGCACGTTTGCAACAAATAAAATATCTATGAAATTCATAAATAGCAGAAAGTGGGGGATGCTGATCTATTATGGAACTAACTCATGGACTGTGGAGTTCTGCCAAATGACATAGATGCATTGCATAATATTAAATGAATGTCAAACGAAATGAAAACAGTGCTCAGGGATGTAATGATGAGTTTATTTATAATATCTAGATCGTATATTCCCACGTGAATAGGGCCCTCACGTCCTCCTGTATCTGCTGGCAGCAATACTGACCTTCTCCTGTATGTATTGTTGAATTGTCCTGTCTTTACCCTTCGCACCTTGTACAGCGCTGCGGAATGTGTTGGCGCTTAATAAATATTAATAATATAAATGGTAGCAAACCTCTGAAACCGTCATTGCTACAATAAGAAATAGCTGAGAATACATCTCACATGATGAGACGCACTTTGAGAAAGACTGAGAGTCGAAACGCGTTAGTGCTACTATATTTTATCCAATAAAATTCCTTTTTGGATTTTATTCAATCTACGTGCTTAAAGTTTTTTGGGGCATTCAACCCGCATAAGGATTGTCCAGCCAATCGATTGCTGTTTCTATCCTTCACAATTTTGGATGCGACATTGGTGGAGCGGACTATTCGATAAGCAAGTTGCTGGGGTTGGTGAGAATATCGCTTCAACATTGTTCATATTCCATGCCTTCTTGCCTAGAGCCGGCTATTACATGGCTC
Organism: Leptobrachium leishanense; assembly: GCA_009667805.1. Lineage (NCBI taxonomy): Eukaryota > Metazoa > Chordata > Amphibia > Anura > Megophryidae > Leptobrachium > Leptobrachium leishanense. The sequence continues at coordinate 113,257,616 of CM019066.1, forward strand.
CTGAAATAGTGAGTTTAATAATCACCTTTTCTCGACCTTGATTCCCACTTTCCAGACATACTGCGCAATGTGTGTATATCTCTAGGTCTTCTAGGAATTCAGAGGGATTACCAAGGGAGAACAAAAACATATTTCGTTCATACTGCGCGAGGACCTTTTCTTATCTTCAATTGTTATCTATTGTTATGTGGACATAGGAGGTGGATCCACATGGGACCTTGCAGCACTTATTGTTTTTCATTGTTTTTTACTTTTTATGTTTTTGTGTTTTTTGTACTGTTTATTTTACGATCTGCGCCCATTCACTTTTTTCTTTACATCTCACATGATGATATAGTGACGTCACCTGGACAGATCCAACCATACAGGGATGAGAAAAGGTCTTGTGTGCTACCAAGACATTTGTACCATGAGAATGAAGACAGGGTCTGCCATGTTTACTATTTATCCGTATGATTAAGTGGTCACATTCTAAACTAGGTGGTTAGTTGACCTATGGAATAGCTGGCAAGCAGAGGTACTGAATGATGTAGCAGAGACATAAAACATACGCACTGGAAAGCTGCCTTTTGCCAGTGTTGTAAGGTGATGAATGCAAAGTATAATTTCCGCAGTGCTTACATGAGCATAGTGTTTTTAGATTGCCATCCAGAACAACACTGCTAAGGTAGGGTGACAGATGAGAAAGTGAGAGTTGACAGTGTGGTTTCTGATGTTTTTTGGGAAATCACTTGGTAGTGAAGCGGTTAATAGTGTGTATCATGTCAGTCATATTGACTTGGAAAATGAGAATAAGGCCTGAAGCTAAGAACCAGGGTAAAATGGATCCTGGGACCAATGTTTTTATTTATTTTATTTGATTGTAGGGGTGAAATTTAGCTCATTAAAAAAAAAAATCGGATTCCATAATGTAATTTTTATACAATACATAAATGAATAAATAACACTTGTTTTAACCCCTTAAGGTCCAATGACGTAACTGTTTTGTCATAAATGCATTGACTTTAAAGACCCTTCGTCCTTAAGGGGCTAAAATGTATTAAGATATTAAATAAACTCTTATTATTTTACAAATGCTATAAATTAAACAGTACTCTTTAATAAATAAGATCAACACTGAATGAATAGGGGGGCATAATAGAGATGTTTAAAGACACGCAGTGAGAGAAGGTGACATTTTCTTTTGAAATGGAAGAGCCTGGAACATTTTGAAATGTCATCAGGAAATGATTTAACTCAATGTCGACACACAGAAGATCCTAAACGACGGAGATTGGGACTACAGGAAGCGTTTAAGCAGGTATGGGGTGAATTCAATTTGGACTGGGCCAGGAAACTAGAAGAGGGATTTTGTTTTAGAAAGAGAAGTGTCTGATATGACGGATTCAATGTGGTATCAAAGTATATTTGAATGTAGATTTTATGAAATAACTAATAATATTTCATTTTAGCAACACACCAACCAAAACAATTTGAGAAATGTCCCCACATAATACCTGTGAAAAAGCTAGACGTACTTTCCTGATTATCTAGTATTGCTGCTGTAAAGTAAGTTGTCATTATATACACATCCAATTAACATACCACGCATGCTTGAAATCACACGTTTTATGTTAACACTGCTTGGCAGCACAAAAAAAAAATAACTTCTTCGAAGTGTTTGCGTACACATTGAACTTTCAGCCTTACAAATACGGTCTTTTATATTTTTCTTAAGACATTGATCTCTGCAAAAACACGTCACGGCTTAGTAACGAAAATATGAATTTTTACTCCGCCTTTCACATACAAGTGATGGCTAAGAGAAATGGCAAGTATACTTCTGAGCAAACATGTGATAGTGCTGGAATGATCAAAATTTACAAACCGCTCAAAACATTTTGCACAATAAGAGTGACAATTCGTTCCGTGAAAGAAGGAGGAGGGTAGCTAGACGAAAAGAGTAAATATAGGGAGGCTAGTAATGCTTTATGCTTTTTTATAATACATTATTTTGTATGCATTTATTTATTTTGTAGATGCTTCTAACAGCTTTGCAGGAGAGATCATGGGGAGGAGAGAATTGAGATGGATGTAAACAATCCATTTATCAATCATCGAGGTTTCCAGAATGGGAACAAGCAGACTATCAGGGTTATTCAAAGAGAATCGAAAAGTCACCGTACGTTCGGTGACTTTTCCGTTCCCTGCACTTCGGGGCGATTCGGCAATCCGATTTCGCCGACCCTGCGGTGTATTCAGCAAGCGCCACAGGGCCCCCGTAGTGCAAGGAAAATCTGTCGCAAACCCGCAGAACACTCACCAAAACCCGCAGAAAACAGCTGGATTAACCCCGCCGAACACACCAGAGAAATCCGACTAACCGCCGATCACAGCGTAGAGCAGCCGCCGGAAAAACCCAACACGCAGACGAACGCGATGGAAAAAACAAAAAACAGTATGCTTGAAAGTTTGAAAATTGAAGCGCTGTTTGAAAAAAACTACTGACCGAAAATGTCTGGAATTTACATATAATATCCAATGAATGATAATAAAAAGGGCAGTTACAGAAAAATGGGGGGAAAAACATTAAAAAAAAAGTTGACAAAAAAATGCCTAAAAGATCCTAAAAAAATCTAAAAATAAAGAGACTCTTTACAGCAGAATAAAATAATAAGCGGTTTATTAGATACCAGTGGCGTCACTAGGGTTGGTGTCACCCGGTGCGGTAATTTATGGTGTCACCCCCCCCCCCCCGAGTTTTACAGATTTTTTTTAACTACTCTTACTCCTAAATCAGTACTCCCATATAACACTGAATGCTCATACACACAGTGCACATTACTGTGAGGTTTATTGCTGTGGAGCGCTCTCATATGCTCACACAAATTTTTGCCAACTGCCAGCAAGTACGTTGCCTGTTCGAAGGCAGTGAAAGCACACATGGATATATATTGCCCCCAGCAGCTCTGGATATATTGCCCCCAGCAGCTCTGGAAATATTGCCCCCAGCAGCTCACCCATGGATATATATTGCCCCCAGCTCACATATGGATATATTGCCCCAGTTCACAGTTATATATTGCCCCCAGCAGCTCACCCATGGATATATATTGCCCCAGCTCACATATGGATATATTGCACCTCAGCTCACATATGGATATATTGTGCCTCAGCTCACACATGGATATATTGCCCCAGCTCTCATAGATACTGCCCCCAGCACACATGGATATGCCCCAGCAGCTCTCATGGATACTGCCCCAGCTCCTCTCATGGATATTGCCCCAGCTCCTCTCATGGATATTGCCCCAGCTCCTCTCATGGATATACTGCCCCAGCTCCTGTCATGGATATTGCCCCAGCTCCTCTCATGGATATTGCCCCAGCTCCTCTCATGGATATACTGCCCCAGCGCCTCTCATGGATATACTGCCCCAGCGCCTCTCATGGATATACTGCCCCAGCTCCTCTCATGGATATACTGCCCCAGCTGCTCTCATTGATAATGCCTCAGCTGCTCTCATGGATTTTGCCCCAGCTCCTCTCATGGATTTTGCCCCAGCTCATGGATATGCCCCAGCTCATGGATATTGCCCCAGCTCATGGATACTGCCCCAGCTCATGGATATACTGCCCCAGCTCAAGGATATACTGCCCCAGCTGCTCTCATTGATAATGCCCCAGCTGCTCTCATGGATTTTGCCCCAGCTCATGGATATGCCCCAGCTCATGGATATTGCCCCAGCTCATGGATACTGCCCCAGCTCATGGATATACTGCCCCAGCTCATGGATATACTGCCCCAGCTCATGGATACTGCCCCAGCTCATGGATATACTGCCCTAGCAGCTCATGGATATACTGTCCCAGCTCATGGATATATTGCCCCAGCTCATGGATATACTGCCCCAGCTCATGGATATACAGCCCCACCTCAAGGATATACTGCCCCAGCTCATGTGTATACTGCCCCAGCTGCTCTCATTGATAATGCCCCAGCTGCTCTCATGGATATACTGCCCCAGCTCATGGACGTGCCCCAGCACATGGATATGCCCCAGCTCATGGATATTGCCCCAGCTCATGGATACTGCCCCAACTCATGGATATACTGCCCCAGCTCATGGATACTGCCCCAGCTCATGGATATACTGCCCCAGCTCATGGATATACTGCCCCAGCTCAAGGATATACTGCCCCAGCTCATGGAAATACTGCCCCAGCTCAAGGATATACTGCCCCAGCACATGGATACTGCCCCAGCTTATGGATATACTGCCTCAGCTCATGGATATACTGCCCCAGCTCATGGATATACTGCCCCAGCTCATGGATATACTGCCCCAGCTCAAGGATATACTGCCCCAGCTCATGGATATACTGCCCCAGCTCATGGATATTGCCCCAGCACATGGATACTGCCCCAGCTCATGGAATGCCCCAGCACCTCATGGATATGCACCCTGCTCACCTCCTGGCTACGTGTTCGCTCCCTCTGAGCATCCGGCGGCGTGCAGCTTGGGCGCTCGCCTGGGGGAGCCACGTGACCAGCCGCGATTGGCTAGTGACGTGTTTCCCCCAGGCGAGCGCCGAAGCTGCATGCTTCGGACGCTCGCAGGGAGCGAATACGCGGCGGAGGGTGAGACACCCGCCCTTAGGGTGACGGTGTCACCCTAAAGGCGGGTGTCACCTGGTGCAGGCTGCACCCCCCGCCCCCACGTAGCGACGCCACTGTTAGATACTGAATTAAAACTGGAATATTTTTAACATTGAAGCCTGTGGGAATCGCCTGAATAAATCTGTTAAATTAAACCACCGAACAGCAGGGCATTTCGGCAACTTTTCCCTGCTGGTTTGTGTTCTCTGAATAGACAAAGCATTGCTTCTCTATGGGGAATTCACTGCCCTCGAACAGGCACCGTTCGTGCAGGCAATTTGCCAACATTTGGTGAATTGCCTGCTCTCTGACTAGCCGAATAGCCAGGAAATGTAGCCGTACGCTGAATATCAGTGTTCGGTTACATTTCAGGGCCAGATCGGCTCTCTTTGAATAACCCTGTATGTGAGAGGACAGACATGTATCTGCCATTAAAAACTAGCGCATGTTACAGATGTTTAAGTCAAGAACCTTTACTAACAGGTTAAAGGTAATAGTGAACCTCTATTTAAGGGATCAGAAAAGCAGATTTTGAATGGTTTCACAAAACAAAAATCGTATTTATTACAAATAATATTTCCAACAGCTCCCACATGTCTGTTGGGACTCAATAATTAACCCCTTTCGAGTGATTTTTCCAAAAAAATTGTCATAAACCTGTGTTTTTTTTAATTTTAAAGTAAGAAATATTTGAGTTTATACTCATTGTATATCTTACTGTAAATAAGATATTTTTGGTCAGTAGATGGCGCCATCTACAGCCAAATTGAGTTACAGCCGTTTGAGCGGCTGGTCTATTTTCTTCTGTATTTCTCTCTGCACCGACTGCTGAAAGCCGGATATTTTAGAGCTTCAGCAGCTGATTGTACAGTTTTAGCTCTTTGGGCATTATGCCCACAGGGCTAAAACTTTGGGGGCACCTTCTGCAGCCCAAAAGCAAACAAAATTTGGTTTGGTGTGATCAGCATATCGAGATATCTCGATATCGGGCCACCAGATGGTGCCTTTGAAGCCCGAGATATCTCCATATCGGTAGTGAAGGGGTTAAACCTTCTCAGTTAGGAAAAGTATTATGATCAATTGCAATTGTGAAATTTCAAGATGCAGCGCATGGATGACCACGTTGAAAAGGGTCAACTTATGCAGGAAGCTAATAGACAAAAGTCATAGATCTGTGCAGGGTTTTGTGAAAGCATGGAGCATAATTAGAGTGACCATATTAGCCATGTTTAAAGGGATACTATTGTATATGTTGCTATTTCATGCAGAGTGGAGCACAGGGAAAAGTGCTGCCCTGCAACATGTATAATTCATATGCTGCAGCAATCAAGGCAGGTCACCTGGAATTCCTTTTTTATTTCTTACAGTTACTGTTGCAAGTATTTATAAAGCGCTAACAAGTTCCATAGCGCTGTACAATGGGAGAGACAGAATAACAAATATGCATAGAAGGTAAACACACAGACCAGTAGGAGATAGGACCCTGCTCCAGACTTACAATCTAAGAGGAGAGGGGTGACACTAGCAGGGTTATTCAGAGAGCGTGAAAATCAGGAGAATGACTGGAGAATGAAAAATTCTAGGTCAAATTAGCCAAACCAGAAAAATTCTCCCTTTCATCTCACTTTCCAAATCGGCTATTTTGGCCTAGAATTTTTCATTCTCCAGTCATTCACCAGTCATTCTCCTGCTTTTCACGCTCTCTGAATAACCCTGTAGGTGAGGGTAAATAGTAGAGTATGTGAAGTAGTGGGGTGCATGGGGGCTGTGTGGGAAGATGGAGCAAGAAATGTACATACCTGCAGCATATGGATTCTACACGCTGCGGGGTGACATTTTTCATGCACTGCTCATCAGCATGAATAAATTATACTTGTCCCTTTAAACCTGGCCGATATGAACACCCTAAGCATAATCCAAAGATTTAATGTTGTGGTGACATATATCTGGAGGTTACAGTTTTACAGTTTGGTAACTCATTGCTATATAGAAATTAATGACACCTGTCGGTATCAAAATTTCTGATTCCCTGCAGTTTTTGGGCCTTTTGATTAGAGAACTCCCCAGCTCTTGCACACATAGCATACATATGTTATTCTCGGGACCCTGTGAGCCAGAGGAACTCTCGATTCGGGGCAGGGAACACATTAACTTGACCTTACGCCTTTTCTTTGTCTTTGCTATTTTTGGTTACCCTCCTTGGGGTTCTTGTTGCTGTCCCTTTTCATTCTTCACGTCTTTGTGTAAGGTACATTCCATGCCGATCTCCGTGGCCATAATGACAGCTACTGGAATGCTTACTGGAATATTTTACATTTCACTCACTGGATTTACCCATGTTTTGTCTTATAAAGTGGTTTATATTTTGTATTCTGCAAAAAAAATTTTTTTAAAAAGCCCCTAAAACTTAGAAGGAAAAAAAATGTAGATAGTGTTATTGTTTAAGAGGTGGATCTGACATACGTAAATAAACAGAAAACCCCATGACTGGAATCCTGCGGATCAAACACAAATAAACAGTGAACCCAATACTGGAATCATGGGATGGGAAATTGTGGGAGGGGAAGGAAATGTGAAATTAAAACTATTTTGGATTTCATTCCTAATGTTATCTGCACAATAAACACATGCTCTTCCAAAGAGAAAAACTGTGCAAGATGACGTGGCTACCACAGGGAATACTCACCAATGCTGGGTCGGATCCAGGGTGCTCCAATCTACATACAGGTCTGTTCAAAGAAAGGTGAAACTCAGGAGAATGACTGGAGAAATGAAAAATCTAGGTCAAAAGTAACCAGATCAGAAAAATTCTCCCATTTATCTCACTTTCCAAATCGGCTATTTGGTCTAGATTGTTCTTTTCTCCTGCCAATTCTCCTGAGTTTCACCCTTCTTGAAATAGACGTCATAGTCTTGAAAGCAGTTGGCAACACCAGGAATTCAACAGTAAAAAAGGAATTCATTCATGAATGGCTCCAGGGGCTCAAAAGAAAGCGACGTTTCGACTGATTGCCTTAAGCATGACTAAGGAGTTCAGCCGAAACGTCGCTTTCTTTGGTGCCCCTTTGGCCATTCATGAATAAATACCTTTTTTACTGTTCAATTCCTGGTGTTGCCAACTGCTTTCAAGAATATACGTTTCCAAAGAGAAAGCCATTTTGTTCCATGGAAGCGCTATTTTCATGGCTATGCTGCCACTTAGCATCTGCTTCCAACACATGCTGTGATGGGATATGCTCAACATAAGAGGAAGTACATTTCTTGAAACTCTCAATGATTTCCCTTCATTAGGCAACAATTTATAACTAAAACATCAGTTTCGATCTATATAGTTATAGTTACCAGTTTTTACAGTATTGCCTTAAAGCAGTTCATTTCCATGTAGCTTTTATATGCCTGTGTCAGTTGTCATTGGGCAGATTGGGTTTGGATTCCATGTAACATATATATGTGTTTGATTTACATTGAAGACTCTAAAATCTGTTTACTGAATAAAATTTTGATCTCTGACTTCTAGAACTGACAGTGAAATTGGTGTTACAGAGAGGCATAGCGACTGTCAAGGACATAGAGCTGGAAAAATAAACCGTGCCAATCATTTGAGTAGTTTGTGCTTTTACACACAATGGTTGTATGCCTGCTGATGTCATAATCCTTTCGATGTCACTGGGAGGGTGTGAAAGGCAAGGTCGTGCTGTCGGCTTTGAGTCATGCAAAATGTCTTTGAAACGCCACCAGTAGCATGATATCATGCCTAACAACAAAAAATGATATTTTCTTGTTATTCTTGTTTCCTGATACAATGTATAGTCTCCATAATGCAGAAATGAAATACTCCGTGCATTTGTGTGGGAGGTGATTATAAGCCTATATTAGGACACCACCTGCTGCAATCCCTGAATGGGATTTCAGCACACTTTTTTATAAACCAACATTTTGCATGCAACTCGCTCTGTGCCTAGGTGGTAGGCACTTTATTTAATAAGAAAAGCAATGGGCAGTATCACGATCAGCCCGCTAAAACGGGACGCTAAGGAGGAAAACCTGCGCCTGAAAATTTCTCCTTAGCATCCCCGATTTAGCTCCATATTACAGCATCCCCTCCATGGAGTCCACAGGACTTCGACTGTCGGTCACATGACCTGCAGGATCTCGCGAGATCCTGCAAGTGAGCTGAGTGAATTGGCGGCCAGAAGCAGTGGATCGGGCCGCCATTGTCGCCGTAGGATGAGAAGTAAGTATGTGATTTTTGGGGGGATTTGTAGTGTGTGATAACTGATTCTGCAGAAGCAAACTTTTCAGTTAACCGCAGCAGGACGTAATTAGTGTTAGGATTTTGTAATCCTAACGCTAATTAACTCTTTGCGCTCCCCATGCTAAGCATAGGGAGCACAAAGTACAGTAAACTTGTGCTTAAAAGCGTAATCTCCGAATCGCTACACAAGTTTTTTAACGTTAGCCATTTAAACTAACGTTAACGCTCACACAGTTGAACGCTAGCGTTAAGTATGTAATAGAGCCCAATGTTTTTAATAGCCATGTGGATTGAGGAATAATAACAAGTTATTTTCCGAAAATCGAAACTCACATTGCTGCTTATTCACACTGATACATTTGCCCAGAGAAACCTTTGTCTTCCAAAACATGTTCTGCAGAGGATAATCCTCATATTACAGTCTCCATTATTTATAAGGGTTTTGCAAGGAAAGAATATGTGAAGATTTTCATTCAGCTTTCAGGCCTGTCCCAGAGGCCATGTACAATTACATAAGCAGCGAGCATTTAGAAGAGAATTAAACTTTAACAGTAACTGCCGACGCTTTGTGACACAGATACAAAGACAGATGTTTTACACTGGTGGAATGTTTGTTCATCAATGGTTATTCCAACCCAACAGAACTATGTGTTTTTCCGGCCTGTATAGGACATAACACCTGCACTGAGATAGGGTCAAGTAAAAGCTAATGAAGAAAAAATGTATTGAGCCTTTTCCAAGTCACATTGGATCTTTTTTATATTGTAGCCATATCTATATATTTTTGTCGGTACTACAGGGAGAAATAAACTTAGTAAATAAGCAATTCCACCCACAGGAAAAATAGTTGTGCTCTGACTCTGGCTTCCCCCCCCCCATCTTACCCGTTTACTACTTAAGGGGTTATTCAGAGAGCACCGAAATGTCGCCGACCTTTCGGTGCCCTCTCGTTCCCCGTGCTTCCCTGCACTTCGGGGAATCAAAGTTCCCCAACCTGCGGTGTATTCAGCAAGCACCACAGGGCCCCCGGAGTGCAGGGAAAAGCCACCGCAAACCTGCCACACTCCCGCCGCAACCGCCGGAAAAGCCACGTCAAACACACCGAAAAAAAGCCAACTAGCCGCCGATCACAGCGCAGAGCAGCCACCGGAATAAGCCGATTTAGCAGACGAACGGGGGGGAAAAAAAGTACATTTGAAAGTTTGAAAATTTAAACGCTGTTCGCAAAAAAAAACTACTGAACAAAAATGTCTGGAATTTACATATAAGATCCAATGAATGATAATAAAAAGGGCTGTTACAGAAAAATGGAAAAGAAATTGAAAAAAGAACGGAAAAAAATGTTGACAAAAAAATGTCTAAAAGATCCAAAAAAAAAATCTAGAAATAAAGAGACTTTTTACTGCAGAATAAAAGAATAAACAGTTTATTAGATATTGGATAAAAACAAGAATATTTTTTAACATTGAAGCCTATGGGGTTCGCATGAATAAACCTGACGAATGAAACCACCGAACAGCAGCATTCTCTGAATAGACGAAGCATTGCATCTCAATGGGGATTTCACTGCCCTCGAACAGCACTGTATGTGCATGCAATTCGCCAAAATTTGGCGAACTGCCTGTTCTCTGAACAGTCGAATGGCCCCAAAATGTCACCGTACGATGAATTTCAGTGCCCGGTTACATTTCGGGGCCAGATCAGCTCTCTGAATAACCCCTTTAGTGATTTTGCATAAAATCATTGTGTCAGGAACAGTTTTTTTTGTTTTGTAAAATCAGCTTTCATTAATTATACGGAAAAAACCATTGCAAATTTTCCCGATGTTTTTTTTCTTACTGTAGTGTTACCGGAATCTGCTAGGTTCACTTGGGACAAAGCTGGACCGGACACGAGCAAGGATTGTCTGAACATGAGTCTCTTCAGGAAAGGCAAACTTTATTTGTGACGTCACACAATGCTCACACAGGATTAAATCGCAAAGAGTGAGCCCCGATCTCACCCCGACGAGGGGTTTTATACCCCGAATACATAATTAGGTACATCCCAATTAGCCCACCTCCCGGTGACACTATCCCACCCCACGTGGGTTAGTACCTCCCTTGGTTAATAACAAAGGCATTCCATACATTGGCCGTAAATTGGCAAACTTCATGTTAGTCTGACAGTTCGTGATTTGCTGCGGCACTCAATCCGGGCCGTGCCCACCTCCCTAGAGGCTATGTTTATTTGTCACAGATAAGGCATGGTCTGGTTTCTACGCTCTCTTTGTCTCTCTGCAGGCCTTTGTGACCTTGATGTATCCATTCGTCATCCTGTCTCTCCGTGCCAAGAGTGGCCCGGATCTTCCTCCATTTTATTGCTTCTCTGTTAATCTAACACATTGCTAAAATTCTATGTAAGCTTCATTCTAGTTTCTACTGAAATCTACCTAGTTATTTCAAGTGAACCAATATTCTGAACAAGATGGCCACCTGGCTCATAATGGCGACCATCTTCCAGCCTGATTCCACTTCATTCCCCCCTTGGCTCAAGCCTCAAGTTCTTTTCCTGATGCTTGTAGCCATCACACCCCACTAGTATTATTCTTGAGTTCCTCATACTTTAGGGGACCTATTTTAGTTGGGAACATGTCTTGTGGGATGATCAGTGGTATCTTTTGTGTCTGTGTGGGTGTCAGTGCTCTCTTGCATAGTGGCCATAGACATAGCCCTATGCGGTACGTTAGTGTCCCTACGACCAAGATCACCACTATCATCAGAATCATGGATCCAATCTGTGAGATAAATCTCAGAATGGATCCAAACCACTCTCCGATTGCTCCGAATCCACGGAGTGGATTCCAGCCTTCAGCAGCGATCCTCCTTGCTGTGTTCTGCAACTGTGCTACCTTCTCCTGGTGATCTTGGATTACCTGGTAATAGTCAGGGACGTCATGTGTGGTGTTCCTGATGAAGGTGCAACATTCGTAATGCATTGTCATTTCACACAATCCATTCAAGGCCGCACTGATCTGTTCTAGTGCCATATCATGTATCATCTGCACCTTCCGTATCTCACGCACCTCCAGATTCAGCAACTGAATATCCATACTAGTTTTATTCAAAATTTCATCCATCAGATTGGCATAACTGTTCATTCTTACATCAACTCTCTTCCCCATCCAGTCCATGCCGGCAACCATGACCATATTCGATCCACCTTTTTGAACAACTCTCTCTTCTGTCTTTCAAACACCAGTGGGTACCTAGGGTGAAGTGCTGTGTCTGTATTAGTGTCTTCTCCCCTTACCCTCTGGATTGGGATCAATTTAGCCAGATAGCATATTCCCGTAATTGTTGGTGGTACCCATGTGTAACACACCTTTCCACAACACACCTGGTACCCCCCTCTCAATATAAATGGTGACAAATGTAGTGTTCCTTTTGCTATCTCTATTGTCAGTTGTCTCAGTCGTTTCATCATATCCAGTGCACTCTGCCTTCTATCTGTCACCTTTGCAATCACCTCCTCTTGTTCACTCGTGAGTTTTCTACATCGTATGTATAGAAAATTTGACTGCTCCTTTGTGTTAAATGTGTAGATGTATAATGTCCAGTTGAACTTGCTTGAATAGCACCCTCCACCCTCATTATTTGTTCCTCTATCTGGTCCTAGTTGAAAACACCATTCTGGTGGGTATACTGGCCCTATTATGGGATACCCGGGACTGAATGATTCTGATTTTTCCCTTGGTGCATCAAAAGCATGTATTGTGACATTTCCTGACGCAAACATACTCAAATTCATTGGAACAGAGGCAAATGGTATGTGGATTGTCTCTGGGTGCAACCTACTACACACCCAGCATGCGGTTTGCCCAGACTTTTTAGCATAATCATATTTAAATTGCACAAGTAAATGTCCTCTTGGCAAAATTTCGGATGTCGCCTCTCGCTTTTGTCTCCACATAGTACGATTCTCCATCACCGGGTGCGTACCATTCCAGATATGGGAAATATCCACTTTCTTGGCGGTGCTCGGGCACCTGGGGCATGCTCCATGCGAGAGTCCATAAATCAAGTTTGCAAGGTACAAAATCAGTACCACAAATGCCCCAAATGTCAAAATCCCTTGGGCAATTCTTTTCACAGTCACATAAACCCAATCCCTCCCCACCGGAATTTCAAAAATAAAAGACATTTCCGGATGATCAAGGGTGGGGGCTGGGCCCCTAAAAAGCACCCTTGGGGTATCCCCCGGGGGATCCCTTTGTTCCACTGTTGGTGGATGGTCAGGCCTTATTGTGTCCATCAAGACACCCACTTGTGAAATCATTTGGGTGCACTCAGTTGGATCATTCAGGTGCTCACGGCTGTGGTCTTTGTCAGCTTTAGCCTCAGTGGATTGGCCTTGTTGGTGACGACCTTCCATGCTGGTTCAGGACTGGCTGCAGCTACTTTCAGTCTGGAGTGATGTATCCACGGGACCACCTCGGCAACCTTTACTGCTGTAGGGGTTGATAACAGGACAAGGTAAGGACCTCTCCACTTTGGGCCTAGTGGGTCATTTTTCCACTCTTTCACCCATACTGAATCACCTGGAAAATACTTATGCAGTGGGGGATATAAAAAGTGAGGTATATTATCTCCCACCCAAGTATTCAGTTTCTGCATTGATTTACCTAACAATACAACCTGATCATTTAATTTAGTTTCTCCCAATGCCCGAAGGTCCCCCCTTAGTCCAGTAATCAGAGGGGTAGGCCGTCCAAACATGAGTTCGTACGGACTTAGCTTCAATAGGGGGGTTGGCCTGCACCTAATGTGCAAGAGGACTATCGGCAGCACATCCAACCAGCCTAGCGACGTCTCTTGGCACAATTTGGACATTAAAGTCTTTAGGGTACGGTTCATTCTCTCGACTTTTCCCGAGCTTTGGGGCCTGTAGGCAGTATATAGCTTCCAGGTGATGCCCAACAGGCGGGCTAGCTGTTGTAAACAGTTCTGTATGAATGCAGGGCCATTGTCCGACCCTATTTCGAGAGGAAGTCCATAACGTGGTATTATTTCTATTATTTCTCTCATCAGACTCTTCACCACTTCCACAGTCTTTTCTGTTCTTGTTGGGAAGGCTTCCACCCATCCTGTCAGAGTACACACCATTACCAGTAGATATTTGTATCCTTTGCAGGGCGGCAGCACTGTGAAGTCTATCTGTAACGATGCCATTGGGGATAGCCCGATTGGCTGCTTCCCTGGAGGTTGAGATGGACCTGTTCTTAGGTTATTTTTGGCACATGTCACGCACTGCTGGGCTATTGCTTTGCAGACTACTGACAGTCCTGGTACGTAGAAGTGTGGCTCTAACTGCTGTTCCATCATTTCTCTTCCTCCATGGGTACTTGCGTGGAGCGTTCTTACAATCTCAGGAGCCAACGTTGCTGGTAGGACTATTTGTCCATTCTTCAACTGGAACCATCCGTCTTCTCCATATCCGCCTTGTTCTTCTGACAGCCACTTCTTTTCTTTCTCTGAATATACGGGTGTCCATTCACTCAGTGGCGCCGGTAGGAGTGCAGCCACCACTGGTTTTGCTTTGTATCGTGCCAATTCTCCGTGGTTTCCCCAGACAAATTCTTCTTTTGGGAAATAGTATCGCCATGCGAAGAACAGCAGATCTTGTCTGTCTTGTGAATCTCTTACTGCTGGTATGAAAAAGTTCATTGCACGTTTCTTCATTCTTGGCAGCTTGTTTTTGATAAGGATCTCCTTGAGGAAGAACCTCATCAACGGGGCTTGGTATTCTTCTGCTCCCAACTCTCCCAGACTTAGCAGTATTCGTGTAATCCGTAGATTATTATGAGGGTTGGTTGTTAAATTTTCAAAACGTTCGGCGAAATTTTCTGCTCGTTCAACTTCTGTTACTTTTGTATCCTCTTCAGTGCGAAGAGGATACAAAAGTAACAGAAGTTGAACGAGCAGAAAATTTCGCTGAACGTTTTGAAACCCCCATTAGTTTTACGCCGAAGAATTTCAGCATCATTTTGTATGCTCTGCGTAGTCTCTGCTGAACTTCTGAGGTGTTAATCATTAAGCGTGTCTCTTGAGGATTCAGAGGAGTGGAATAGAAATTGCGGCCTTGAGACTGGGTTGGAAAAAGCCATTGGATATAGTCATGATTGAGTTCTAATAGTTCATACTCATCTTGCCATTTGTGTAACATAATTTCAATGAACTCGCCTTTGGGTTCAAATTTTCTCCAATTCATATAGAATTCGTAGTTTGGCATGAGAGGTTGGGGTTCTTGCTTGCAGAGCAGGACTTTGGCTTGATCATTTGTTAGCAATGGTTTTGCAGCTGCTTTTGCGGCCTGGTCAGCGCGCCTGTTGCCTTTTGGGATTTCATCATGACCTTTCTGGTGGCCACGACAGTGCATGATACTGACAGCGCTTGGTTTCCATACAGCTTCTAGGAGAGCCCTGATTTCAGCTGCATACTTGATTTGTTGTCCTGATGAAGTAAGTAGGCCTCTTTCTTTGTAGAGTGCACCATGTGCATGGACTGTCATGAAGGCGTACTTGGAATCAGTGTAGATATTCACCCTCTTGCCTTCGGAGATTTCTAGAGCTCTGGTTAGGGCTGTTATTTCAGCCAGTTGTGCAGATGTATGGCCTGGTAGTGGATTTGCTTCAATGATGTCTTCTGCTGAGACGACTGCATAGCCGGAGACTTTCTTCCCATCATCCATATAGCTGCGACCATCAGTGAACAACTGTAGATCGAATTTGTCTAGGGGTACGTCTTTCAAATCTGGCCTGCTACTGAACACTTCTTCCATGACTTGGAGACATTCATGATCTGGATCCTCTTCGCAGTCAGGCAGTAAAGTAGCAGGGTTCAGGGTAGCGATGAGGTCCAAATGAACCCGTGGATTCTCACACATCATAGCTTGGTACTTTGTCATCCGGCTATTGCTGAACCAGTAGCTTCCTTTTACATCCAGCAGGGCTTTGTCAGCATGGGGCACCTTGACATGGAGAACTTGTCCAAGGGTCAGTTTGTCTGCTTCTGCTATCAGCATTGCGGTGGCTGCCACAGCTTTCAGGCATGGGGGTAGGCCACAGGCCACAGGGTCAAGTTGCTTGGAGAGATAGGTCACAGGCCTTAGCCAAGAGCCAAAACTTTGAATCAGCACTCCTGTTGCTGTTTGATTGTGTTCATGCACGTACAGCTGGAAGGGCTTGCTGTGATCTGGTAGTCCCAGTGCAGGAGCTTCCATTAACAGAGTCTTTAACTTTAGGAATGCTGCTGTTTGCTCTTCTTCCCAGACAAAAGGGTCTTGTTCTCCCCCCTTTGTGGCCTGATGAAGGGGCTTGGCAATATCTGCGAAGTTGGGGATCCACAGGCGGCAGAAGCCTGCAGCTCCCAGAAACTCACGGACTTGTCTTCTGGTCTTTGGTTGGGGTATTCGGCATACTGCTTCTTTTCTTTCAGCCCCCAATGCGCGCTTGGTACCTGTTAATTGGAAACCTAAATACTTTACACTTTGTTTGCATATTTGGGCTTTCTTTCTTGACACTCTGTATCCTGCTTGGCATAGTAGATGTAGCAGGGCTTTTGTGGCAGATAAACAGTCTTTTTCTGTGGGAGAAGCCAGTAATAAATCATCTACATATTGTAGTAAGACAACTCTGTCTGGCTGAGCGTTGAAGGAGAGGAGGTCTTGGCTGAGTGCGCATCCGAAGATCGTGGGCGAGTTTTTGAAACCTTGAGGGAGGCGTGTCCAGGTCATTTGATGACGCGCTCCCGTGGTAGATTCCTCCCACTGAAATGCAAAAAGGGGCTGGCTTGCTGGAGCCAGACGGATGCAAAAGAAAGCGTCTTTTAAATCAAGCACCGTGTAATACTTTGTATCTCCGGGAATTAGTGCCAATAAATTGTATGGATTGGGGACCACAGGGTGTAGGGTTACTGTGGCTTCGTTGACAGCTCGTAAATCTTGGACTGGGCGGTACTCTTGTGTGCCCTCTTTCAGTACTGGCAACAGGGGTGTGTTCCACGGTGACATGCAGAATTTCAATATGCCGTGGTCTTTAAGTCTCTGTAAATGTGTCTGGATATTCTGCTTGGCTTTTTGTGGGATATGATATTGTCTTAGAGCCACAGGCGTTGCACCAGGTTTTAAATCGACGTACACTGGGGGAATATTTACAGCTAGTCCGGGCGGGTTTTCCTCCGCCCACACCCCAGGAATTCCGAGGAGTAGTGTGTGCGGGTCCGGACTCGCCGGCAGAGTTGGTGCTGTGCGCCATTCTTCCTCTCTTGGCATAATCACTGCAATTTTTACAGATTGGGGGTGCTGGATGGCTGGGTTGTACTGCCGTGTAGAGCTGCCACTCTCAGGCAGGTCTAATTGAGCATGTCCCCCGGGAAGGAATGTAATTTGGGCTTGCAATTTGCAAAGGATATCCCGCCCCAGGAGCTGGATGGGACATTCGGGCATATACAAAAATTCATGTTCAACATTATGCCCACCCACACTACATTTCCGAGAAGCAAGGAAGGGGTACTTAGCAGACACCCCCATTGCTCCCATAATATCAACTTCATTTCCCATAGGGGGTGCAATTTGCTGTGTTACAACAGAATATTCGGCACCGGTGTCAACCATAAAAATTTCATCTTTATTTCCCACTCTCATAGTGACCATGGGCTCGTGATTACCGAGCAGGATGGACCCAGGTCCTTGTCAATATGTACCCTGCCCTTCAAATGACGTTCCCGCCAAACCCACAAACCCTGCACCGGCACCCTCACTTCTCTCATATCTGCCGTTTGTTACCTGACCACTGGAGGCTTGACCTCCCGATTCCCCAGCCTCCCCCTGTCCCCCAAATTTAGCCAAAAATGCAGGACAATCATTTTTCCAGTGACCTTCACCCCGGCACCAGGCGCACTGGTTAGGTCCCAGAGGTTCCCTAGGGGCTCCCCTACCTCTACCTCCCCGACCCCTTGCTCTCCCTCTTTCCCGGGCACCTCTTCCTCCACCATTTCCCATATAACCGACAACACCTGTGTGCCCTCTTTGTCTCTTTATCTCTTCCCGTTTCTCCTCTAGATCCCGGTTATGAAACACCTTATTAGCTATTTCTACTAATTCGCTAATACCTTTTCCCAGGAACCCATCTAGCCTCTGTATCTTATTCCGTATGTCTCTCTGTGATTGACCCACAAAAGAAGAATTGATTAACCTCTGGTTCTCCACTGCCTCAGGGTCAATAGGACTATACATCCTATATGCATCTAGTAACCTTTCTAAAAATGCACTTGGGTATTCTTTAGACTCTTAAACAATATCCGCTATCTTCCCCATGTTTGTGGGTTTCTTCCCTCCCGCTTTAACACCCATTATCACCGCTGTCCGGTATGTCTGTAGGTGAGCAATACCTGCAGCGGTATTGTATGGCCATCTGGGATCTGTTTTGGGGTAATGCTCCTCTGCCCACGCTTCTGGCTGGGGCTTAGCATCTTCTACGGCTTGGGCAAGTAAAATCTTCCGCGCGCTACTATTTATTCGGGCTCTTTCCTCAGTAGTAAACATTGTCAACATTAGTTGCTGACAATCTGCCCATGTGGGGTTATGTGTAAGCATGACTGACTCTATCATGCTGGCCACTGCCGCGGGATTAGTGGAGTACAGTGGTGTGTGTGTTTTCCAGTTAAAAAGGTCTGTTGTCGTGAATGGGACATGTGTATTGCACTGGCCCAGGTGCTCCATTATCCAGTAAAGGGCCTGGCACTTCCCGTAGGGGCAGTTGCATCTTACTTTTGTTGGGATTGTGCTGATATGGTTCTCGGGGTTTATATATATTGTTCGCAGCGTGAGTGGTGACCCCTTCCTTTTCATCTTCACTCTCATCATCACTATCCTCTCGGGATACTAATTTATATACGGTCCCCCCATCGGACATCTCAATTTTTCCTGGTGGGACCTCTCTGTCTCCTCCACCCGCTGCCCCCTGGTCTTCTTCCGCAATACCGCGTGGCGGAGCGAAGGGAGCTGGCCGGGAAGTAGCAGCTGCCTGCTCCCCCCTCTCCGCCCGCACAACCACGGCACTCAAAGCTTCTCTAGCTGCCCCATAACATGATGGATAAGGCGGGGGCAAAGAATCAATCTCCTCCAGTTGTTCTATCAACACCGGTCTCCCTTTCTCTTCATTATTTGGGGGTACCTGCTTCTTATTTTGTCCCGCCATCATTATAAAATGACTTTTATCTTTTACACAATACCTCCATATATCTATATACGGGTACTGTTCAGGATGCCCGCATTTCCCGGTGACTTGGGAATGCACTTTCTGTATTAACTCCGGGTCCATTGACCCCTGCTCTGGCCATTCTGGAACTAGCAGTGGCCATACAATTGTACACATTAATGTAGTTTCTCCTTAGTTAACTCTACACCATAATCATGCATTTCATATAATACTTCAAAATTCCGCACCATATACCCTAAGGGCGTCTCCCCCTTCTTTACCTTCTTGGGCTTGGATGACCCTTTACCCATTGTTACTCTTTTAAGGGCAGTAACCTTTTTACAATACGGATATTACTTTTTAGCAAAAAAATACTTGAAATTTACTGTCTGGTACTTCAGTCAACAATTCGTATGTAGCCGGACTGCAGTCGCCTGAGCCGGAAACGTACCTCGGAAGTCCACTCTCAAGTTTGCTTTCTCGCTAGGCGAGTAGGCGCTCGATCACTCACAGCACTCAAATCACTCACAGCACGTACTGTACCAGATACTTTCAGCACAAAACAATACATAGACAATTCAACTCTTCCTACTAGCCGAGGGCACACGTCCCTTCTTTTGGCTCCTTATACCCCGTTAATTGAACTCTAACTCTTGACTGCTTGTGGCTATGTGCACCCCGTTCTACAACAACACTCCCGTCTGCAATTCCAATTTGCCTATGGGTAATCTACCCACCCAGCACCACTATCTCTGCAGCTACCGCTGACCTCAATTGGCCCCCTTCACTACACGACGTACACACTAGCACTGACTCAGGGCTCTCAGCCCAGTCACAGAAATCCCTCCTCCTTTCCTTGTCCACGTGCAGAAGCTCTGTTTACAAACACTGATTATGACTATGCAACTCCACGTGGCTACTCTCTCCCTCTCTTACAGAACTACCATTTGGTTGACATCCGATCCCCTGGGTCCAGACATGCGCTAGCCACTCTGGCTCCTTTGCTTGTCCATGCTATCGACGGCGGGTTCGGTATGTCAACGAGACCGTGGCCGCGGGTCTCCTTATCCGACTATGGTCGGACGTTTCCCTTTATACCGGTATCTCTGATACACACACAAACATAGAAGACACTTTACCTATCGCCGCGCTGCTGGCTGTTTCCTCAGACTCGGTGGTGTCCCAGCTTCCCGGGCTGGGGTCTGTTTGGGACGAGACGAGGTCCACTGAACAGGAAATCCTGCTTGGCGCCTGCAGATGTCAGCTAACCTTCAACGGACGCCCAACCGACGGGATCACTCGCACCTGCAGTCAACCGCCACAGTGTTCAGCAGTTGTTGCCGTGCCGGCAAGGGCCCGTATCCCGGCTCACGAGCCCCCAAGAAATGTTACCGGAATCTGCTAGGTTCACTCGGGACGAAGCCGGACTGGACACGAGCAAGGATTGTCTGAACACGAGTCTCTTCAGGAAAGGCAAACTTTATTTGTGACGTCACACAATGCTCACACAGGATTAAATCGCAAAGAGTGAGCCCCGATCTCACCCCGATGAGGAGTTTTATACCCCGAATACATAATTAGGTACATCCCAATTAGCCCACCTCCCGGTGACACTATCCCACCCCACGTGGGTTAGTACCTCCCTTGGTTAATAACAAAGGCATTCCATACATTGGCCGTAAATTGGCAAACTTCATGTTAGTCTGACCGTTCTTGATTTGCTGTGGCACTCAATCCGGGCCATGCCCACCTCCCTAGAGGCTATGTTTATTTGTCACAGATAAGGCATGGTCTGGTTTCTACGCTCTCTTTGTCTCTCTGCAGGCCTTTGTGACCTTGATGTATCCATTCGTCATCCTGTCTCTCCGTGCCAAGAGCGGCCCGGATCTTCCTCCATTTTATTGCTTCTCTGTTAATCTAACACATTCCTAAAATTCTATGTAAGCTTCATTCTAGTTTCTACTGAAATCTACCTAGTTATTTCAAGTGAACCAATATTCTGAACAAGATGGCCGCCTGGCTCATAATGGCGACCATCTTACAGCCTGATTCCACTTCAGTAGTACTCTTATTAGGCAGACATCACCACCTGCTGTCCAAAGAGAACTACTGCAGCTGGGTCTCTGTGTAGAATCAGCTTGAGATCTGTGTTTAAGTTGACTCCGAGCTGTTCAAACTGTTTCAGCACCTCGGCTGTCATGTCCTATCTGCTAAAACGTTTGGGGCTCATTCTGAAGCTCACTTGCAAATGAATTTCTTTTGCAATAAACACAATTCCTTTGCATTGCTCCAGAATTAAACCAAATCCAGTATATGCAATACAAGTCAACAGCAGGTGCTTTTGAAGATCAAGCATACTCGATCTTGGTAGTGAAGAGGTTAAACAACACCCCAGAGAATAGATGGAAACCTAGTAGTGATTGTTGTGCAGGGTCCATACAAGCTTACTTTATTAACTACGGAGGCAATAATGACCTGGGCTCTTTCTTTGCGTAGCTGTTGGTCCTGCGACCTGTACAATCTATTGGGAAATTATTGTGACTCGATATTCATATATTTACACATTCCAGACTCATTTTTGCCCAGGAATTTGCTTTATTATACCATTGTATTCTCTAAAGACTTATAAGCATTAGTTTGTCCTACAAACACCCAAGTTTGTAAAATGACTTGTTCCGCCTCAACACGGTAGATTTGTTTACTTGTGTCGACGTGGCCCATCAAGTAGGTAATATCTCAGGATAGGAGGAGACTATATCCTACTACATGGGAATGTTGATTAAATCTGTTGCTGTACCCTGTCTGAAATCAAACATATGTCCTCTGTTTTCTATCATTTCTGATGTCTCATGGGGCCTATTGGATGAGGATTTGGTTAATGTGGCACTGAGCTAGAGGTCCTCTAAATATTAAAACCTTCTTTAATATGAACATTTCTTACAAGACAACCTTTTTGCTTTGCGCTTACCTTCATGCTTTTATTACTCTTGTTCGGAATTGTATATACTGTACTTATACTTGGCACTGTTTGAACTGGTATCTGTATGTGCTGTAATGTCTGTAAAATGTGTGTAAAATTTTAAATAAATAAAAAAAAAGATCTTTCCAGTTTAACTTGCTATGTAAGTGATGTAATTTGATGTGTAGGAAAAAATATCCTTGAAGGGTCTTAAACTATATATAAAGAGATATATAACCTGATACGGCGCAGATATTGCCGTTAGGGGTCCATGGATCCCACGAATGCATGAAAAATACAACAGTACAGAGTAATTGTGCAGTACAGTGTAGATAGTTAGAGAATTGATGAATATAGGAACAGCTGTTCACTCACAAAGGTAGAGCCCAAACACTGGCTCAGAGTGGGTCCACGCCTGTGGTGACCCCCACCTTAGCAGGATTTTTTCTTTATACGTCGGTATGTAATGGAAAACAGAAGAGAGAAGGACACTCCTTGCGCAGATCAGATATAACTTACATGTAAGCTTGAGGAGATCTTGTACTTACATTTGGAGGAGTCGCATAGCTCTAGAGAAAACGCCCATGGGTTATTGGTACTGGGAAACCCAAGTGAAACCACTAAGGATCCAAGGATAACGCGGATGGACAGGAGGATGTAGAAAATAAAATTTATTTAAAACCTAATATAAAAACCAGAAAAGCGCTTTTCTGCGTGGCGAAACGCGTTCTGGTTTTCATATTATAAATACAGAAAAAATGGCGTCGCGCCCATACTCACCGGAGCGGCAGCAACTGCCAGGAGTAACAGCCCAGTTAATGTATAAAACATAACAAGGAAAAAAGGTGTCATCTGCGCTCGTTTTTCATATTATGTTTTAAATAAATTTTATATTTTCCACATCCTGTCCATCCGCGTTATCCTTGGATCCTTAGTGGTCACTTTCACCAACATACACAGGATCTCCTGTTGGCCAGGATTCTAGATTAAATTATATCTGCCATGAACAGGTTCTCCTTTCATAAATAAACACATGGGTGCTGCTGATTGGAGGGTAATCATTAGTCACACGAATGATGATGTCAACACAATGACACATTCATCAGCGTGTCAAGAGTAAAGCATCAATGGGTGATCGGAGGAGGCAGTCATCTGATATGGAATTATTTAAAAATAAAAACCATGCATTTTATTACTTAATTCTCTATTGAACGATGCAGACTCGTCTCTACTTCTAGACTTTAACTACTATACAGTCTATATTTCATATTCTTTTTAAAATGTCCCTTACTATGTATCGTTGAAAAGCAACGGAAAAAGGAAGAGCGCTAATAATTCATATTTCTTTCCCCAAAGAAAAGTATTTGTGAACTTGAGTCAGTTGCTCTATTCATGGGCATTGGAGTCAGATCTTCCATATTCACGTATGCGTATTTTAATAATTTTGGTGAATTATAAATCACCTCAATCGTGACAGTTTTAATTATCCCCATACTTCACACAGCCCTCATTGCTTGTCATTCTGCACACTGTTTTTTACCCTCATCTTGTGTACACCCACTTCTGTATTAAGCTCACCTCACTTGCAAATGTCTATTTTCCTATTGCTGTCCATGTAACATGTATTGTTTGTTTTTTATCCTACCCATAGTGCAGCGTTGCAGAATATGTTGACGCTTCATAAACAATTTAAATCCGCTCTGGATAGGGTTAACACCTTTCTAGAATAAAATAGTGACCATGCTAATTTGGTTAAAGGAACATTCTACACATTATAAATCCATGGTGGACCAGTCTCAGAGCTGAAGGCCAATATTTCATATACCTGGTGGTCGGGGCTGACTGGCAACTTTTCACCCAGGGGCAAGTACAACCTAGAGGCCCATGGCAAAGCAACTCAGCCCCCTCTTAAAGTGCGTTGGCCGCTCATCTCTGCTCTTACTCTCTGCCCCCGCAATGTTTTTCTCTTTTGTTATGAATCGCAGCCGCACCTAATCATAGTAGTAAGCAGCAGCTGCAAGTAAGCAGCAGAGAGGAGTGCACCCCTTCACTGCTGATCCATTTCACCCTCATTTTGACTGTTTTTCGCTCATCGTGATTTGAAGTCCTGTTCTATTATTTGACCCAGACAAATTACTGTATGTATCCTTTTTCAACAGACCTGGCAGAATCAAAATATATCATTATGTGTACGTCATGTCCCATCAGGATGCTGTAACAAAAAAATGTTGCTTTTTTTTTTTTTTAAATTCCATTCAGATTTCATATCACTTACAGCTTGTAAAATATTTTTTTCCCATTTTATCATCCAAACCTTTGTGGTTATAAATTCTATAGGGTACTCTTGTTAAAAAAAAAAAATTTAAATGGAAACCTGTTACTTCTGAGAAAATGTGCAATTTTAACCAAAACCGTAAATAAAAACCTAAATTTTTGCTTGTGTTCTGGATTATGTTTTCTGAATAATAAGAATATGTATAAGACATTGAAGTTGCTTCTGGTGTGGGAAATCAGAAGGTGAGTAATGGCAGTGGTATTGCTCATTTTATATGTGACAAATGGACAATGCCACTGTTTGGAACAAAATAAATAAATTAAAAAAATTAAAGATAACATTTTTTGGTTGTGTATTTTTCTTTTAGATTTTACATTGTTATGTTTGATATCATTGGAGAGGCCAGATTCTGACCTGTCCAATGACACTTAAATTGACATCGTGAGATCTAAAAAAAATTAGATAAAGGGGTCCCAAGGACCCCCGCTCTCTTCGCAGCGGTTCGGTGGCTTGTGTTTTAGATGGACTATTAAGGCATTGCGCCATCACCTCCCCATTTGCTCCCGTTGTTAGAAATGAGTAGGTGAGTTAGTGAAGCAGCACTGTTTGATTTAGAAGTAAAAGAACATAATGCCACTGCCTTGGAACAGAGATAAAAAAAGTAAATTTGGATTATTTATTTATTTTCTGTTTCCTATTTTTACACGTTACGTGGTCGTATTTTGCATTGTTGGAAAGGCCAGACTCTGACCTTTCCAATGACACCTCACTGGACCTTTTGCAGTGTAAATATTAGATACCCAGGGATCCAAAGGACCCCCAGTGCTTTTTGCTGCAGTGCAGTAGTTTAGGTTTTTGATGGAACAATGCATAATATTTCATTGTGGCATTGAAGTTCTGTGGCTCGGCGCCAATCTGGCATCGATCTCAGACTTCTCCCGCAGGGGGCTGACATTTTCAATGCTTGCAGGACCTCCCATGGGCGCAACATGCTGGCAACATGTTAAATGAGGTGGTGAGTTAGTGCAGCATCACTGTTAAGTTTATAATTGAAAAATGATCAATAGTGATGCATTAGAATCAAAAAGAAAATAAATATTTATTGATTTTTATTTTTTACACAAAACCTGTTCATGCTTGGTATCTTAGACCAGATGCTCTGGCGTTCATGTAACTGCTAGGGTTCCAGAGATACAGGGGTCCAAAGGACGCCTTTATCTCCTGCATTGGGAATTTCCTGCCTGGCCAGGGAGAGGTCCTGTTTCTGAGTCTGACGTCATTGCGCCCATGGGAGGTCCTGCAACCATTGAAAATGTCAGCCCCCTGCGGGAGAAGTCTGAGATTGATGCCAGATTGGCGCCGAGCCACAGAACTTCGATGACGTGCATGCTAGCAGGAAAGCGGAGAATGTCTCCAGCACATCTTGTGCAACAAATGGGTTAACGTTAAAGCCTCAAATCTGAGTCCAAGTGAGTGACCGCAAGGCCTTAGCTGGCCATCTAACTCGAGAGCCGTCTCTGCCATAGAGGTCTAGGACTCCTAGACTAGGGGACATTTGCCCCCTGGCCCAGTCTGCCCCTGCTGGTAGTCCAGTGAAACAGCTGCTGGACCCCTTCAGCCAAAGTCCCTGGTGGTGGTTGATTCAGGTCAGATTGCAGGGCCTGTGGTTCCATTGAGTGCAGGCCACATAGTGTCTCTCGCTCTGAATTCTGGCATTCGCTCAGTGAATTGAGTTAGAGCACCATGTCATTCTGTCACGTCACCGGAACCCAGAGTTGAGCACCAGAGACACTATGTGGACTGTGCCTGATGGAAACACAGACTGCATTGCTCTCCCACCCAGACCATCAGGGTTGCGCTACATCAGCTCAGCTCAAGGGACCTGACGGCTGTCCTAACACAACTTTTTCACTGCTACTGAACACTGGCAAAAAATACCAGCAATTACATTGCTGGTATTTTGCAAATACCGGCACTGGCCAGTTAACCTCAGATATCGACTGTGTCAGTAATGTACCATCCAGATGGCAACGCTAGCTCTGGATGATCTCTTGAGTCAACATTAACACACATTCCAGCAATCTGCTGCTGTCTGAATGATGTTAGATTGTAAGAAATTAAATGCAGATGCTTACACTCAAAGAATATTTTATTGCTGTTAATGGAATCATAGCAGATGACACAATACTACTATGTGTAAGTTTATCAATCACAATATAGTCTGAATACATTATAATATCCCACCTCAAATATCATACTGTTATCTACATGGAGTACTGTAGTGAATACGTACACTGGGTTATTCAGAGAGTACTGGAATGTCACTGACATTTCAGTGCTCTCCTGTTCGCTGCACTTCGGCGAGTTCGATTCGCTGACCATATGGTGAATTCAGCATTCACCGCAGGATCCTCAGAGCACAGCGAATCGACCCGCCGAACGAACCGAAAAAACAGCGATTCGATCCGAAAAACCAGCCGAATGAATATGACGATCTGCCACAAAACTGCAGAATCGATCTGAAAAAACCTGACGACCCACCGGAAAAAGCCAACAAGCTGAAGAGCGGGATAAAGAAAAGAAAAAAAGACGCAACTTTTTAAAGGCGGTTTCCAAAAACCTACAGTATGAAAATGCCTGGAAATAATATATGACGTCCTATGAATAATAATAAAAAGGTCTGTTACAGAAAAAAAGTGCCATTAAAAAAAAATATACAGTATATATTGGCAAAATAAATTTCGCCTGAAAAATGCTTCGAAAATCCTAAAAAATAAATAAATAGACTTTTTGCTGCAAGTGAAAATAATAAACAGTTGAATAAATATTTAATAAAAACGGGGACTTTTTTTTAACATTGAAGCCTATGGGATTCACCTGATTAAACCTGTCAAATGAAAGCACCGAAAATCAGGGCATTTCACTGACATTTCTCTGCTGTTCTGTGGTCTCTGAATAGATTAACCATTGCTTCTCTATGGGGATTTCACTGCCGACGAACAGCACCATATTTCACTGGCAATTCACCAATATTCAGCAAATTGTCAGGTTTTGAATAGCCTATCCTAATGGCCATGAAATTGCACCATATGGGGAAATTCACTGTTCGGTGCAATTTCAGGCCAATTCAGTGCTCTTTGAATAACCCTGATAGTTTTGCATAAAATAATATAGGGAATGAAATATATTCAAAAAATTTATGTCCACGATGACATTCAATTATCTAATTCCTGTGCTCACTCAGGGATTTGCCCTGAGAAAAGAAACAACAAATATGAGATTCTGCAGTCTAAAGATTTTTGTAGTTTTTGTTTTGTTGCCATCAAACAAGCTTCAGATATTTCACACACCCTGAACCAGCTGTTCTATCTGGCCTTTTAACTATTTGGAGATGGGCTGCACATATATGTGTGCCGTCACCTTCCCGTTGCATTGAGATTGGCTGCAGGGAGGTGTATGGTGAAGCTGCCTCCACATATGTTACCGCCAGATAAAGGATTTGTTCAGCTACAGATGTCAGTTTAAAATGTGCTTCTTTTAAAACGAAGAGATTAAAGCGGGTTAGGGAACTTTAGAGGTTGTCATGAGGCCAAGAGACAGTTTGCTTAACCTTTCCAGTGCTGCTGAGATTAAAGAATACATTGTGCCCAGCTGCAATGCTTGGGTTATTTTTCTGCAGCTTTTATGATTAGAGATGTTTTATGAGCTACCATATTTTATTTTATGCATATTAAAGACATTTTATCGTTATCTGTCAATTTAATTTATAAGTAATAATAGTAGTTCCTTATTTTAATGCTATTAAAATATATGAGCTTAGCAATTTGTATTCCACCTGCACTGTTAAAGGGACATTAGCCACTCTGTCCATGAAAGTGAATTTAAATGGTCATGGTGTGCTGAGAGTCCGTACCATTCTCCTTCCTCCACTGTCTGTCCTTGGCTTTTGTAACCGAAGATAAAAGGAATGCCAGTCACACTGCAGGATTTAGTATGGCTGCTTTAGGCTAGGTTCAAACGAGTATCATTGGAGAGTGGAAGGAACGTCCGTGAGAGTGGACTTTCCTTCCACTCAACGCCCGTCTGGCCACCTCGCTGAGTGCACTTAGTGCTCTGTGTTGCAAAGTGCGATCCTCCTAGGGAGAATCGCGTTTTTCAGCTCCGTCAACGCACGTCCTAACGCTTTGACGGAGAGGCTCTCTAGACGTCTGCAGCACGCCCGCTGTTGCAGCGTCACAATGCTGCGACAGACGCTGGAAGCCACGTCAGTACGGACACACCTACTGCACTCATCAGACGCCAGCCTTAATAGTAGTAAGACGATACAACGGTTTGGCTGGATACACAAGCCTTTGTCAAGTATCCTTGACTATTGTGACAGACTTTCAGAGCAGTGGTCTCCCCTTCACCCTGAAGGCTCTCAGCCGGCAGCTGTTGGACAACCATCCCAGGGGTTGGGTTTGAGTCGGATCACCAGGCAGTTGGAAAAAAGTGCTGAGCGCATGGGAGACTTTATACACAATAGGTTAAATATGGGGGAGTAGAGTCAGAGAATACTGCGGCCGGGTCAGGACGAGTTAATAATTTACCGATCCAGCCCCCTTTCTCATAACCTTAAATGAAATAGATGAAAAATGTTTAACCCCCCCCCCTGACGGTTTTATATTTCATCGCTGAGAGCGGTAACCCCGAGACACACTCTGGCTGTATACATTACCTGTCCCTGCGCTCCCTCGATGTCCCCCGCAGTCTCCTCCAGCAATCGCAGCGTTTTACTTCCTGGAATCTTTCTAGTGAGGATGGAACCAGGAAGTATGAGGGTCGCGGTCGCCGGAGGAGGCTGCGGGGGACAGCGAGGGAGTGCAGGGAGAGGTGATGTATCCAGCGGCATCTCAAGTGTTGCTCAGGGTTACCGCTTCCAACATAGGAATTTAACCCCGAGCCACACTCGGGATGCCACTAGGGGGGCAAAAAAAAAAAAAGACTTGAGTGCTTTTTGAAATGAAACTGTCAAAAAAACAGACCGCCAGGGAGGTTAATGTTGATTTTTCTGTTTGTTTTTTTACTGTATGAAAGGTTACCATGGTGCTTTGTAAACTCCACTCACAAAATTCAAGATCTAAACTAGATTACTAGTACAGTGGTGGCCAAGGGCAGAACTGCACCTCTAGCCAGGCAATGCATTGTGGGAGTTGTAGGTCTTCAACAGCTGGGAATATCCTTTCTTTTTTTGCCTTGCCCGTCTGAGAAGTTCAATAAAGACGTCCTTTTAGGGAGATGAGAGATGTGGCATAGCTGAACAAAGTATCTGTCAGTTTCTCATGTCTTATGCGTTACCGGCACCTGCTGAGCCCTAGGTGTAATTTCTTTTGCAACCTGAAAGTCTAGTAGGACACTGAGCATCCACCTTAGCTATGCGAGCTGCGTCGGCTGTCCTCCTTAAGAGGTTCCATTCTGAGCATGCTGGAGCCTGCACTCCCACACCTGCAGTTCCTTTACAATTGCACACATCTCCTCAGCAACCAGAGACATTTTTTTAATAATCGCTGACGTAAAACAAAGTGGGTGTTGGAAGCTGGAATGTGGCCTTTTGGCTCACACACAAATGTTGTTTTGTGTAGCAGAAAACATGGCGCGTTTTTCATTTGATTTCTTCTTGCTGGCTTTCCTGCAAGCTGACATACTGTAGATGTTCCCTGCGCCCTGATCTTCTCTCTCTCTCTTTTCATTCATCTCTGCAAAAACTTCACAAAGAAAAATCTCAGGAGAATTAAGGACATATTGTTTGCACAACTGTCAAAACGCTTTGTATAGTCTGTGTTGTCTATTTTAAGTTTAGGAATGTTTGTGTATTGTATGCGAGTGTTGCTATGTTGCTAGCATGCTGAACATCCTGGGTAGCGCAGCTTCGCTCTGCATGGTGTTCTGCGTTCCTCGCTGGCCATTGTGTCTCTTGGTTACCACAGATCACTTGGCGTATACACACCAGCTCTTCCACCCAATCACACAGCAGTGTAAACTGGGGAAGGAGGTCCTAGTGGAAATGATGCCAAAGCATTCCAGGGGTATTTATAGATGTGTCTATACATGTCATGTATTTATCTATTGACCTTAGTTACTCTCCTATTGACAGCAAAATAGCACTTTACACAAGCAAACGAGTTTCCAACATCTGACCATATGTTGCTAGAAGGACACGTGTAACCGAAGCAAATAAACCACCCTGTAGCCTTAGATGCCAAGTCAGTTGTCTAACTGGAAGAGAAGTTCTAGCAAGTAGTAATAGGGATTGTAGGATCAAAAATTCTAAATTCCATTATATATATATAACAGTATAACATAGAAACTACAGAGTATTCAACCCAAACATACATCTAAAGCGTTAAAAACACCTGACTTTTAGCCCCCTTCTAGTGAGGTGTCTTTAAAACTTTGGATGTTTGAATGTTTGGGTTGAGTGCTCTGTATTGTGTATGTTGTGTTTATTGTCTCAGAAGCAGCATTACGAGATATGCATGTTTAGGTTGAGTGCAACCCTCTTCTGTGTGTAGTAAATAAATAAATATATGTACACACACACAGGCTGAGCACTTTTTATCTGCAATGTTTGAGACCCCTAGCAATCCACTTCCTGCTGCAGTACAAGCATTTACAATCGTCGTGTGAGCCTTTTTCCAGGGACATGCTGCACAGAGCAAGCATGTCTCTGTGCAGCATGTCACACGCTGGGGTTGCACTGAGGCTTCCAGCATGTGCTGCATTGTTGTGCAGGTATTGGGACCTGGAAGGCTCTGAAATTTCCAGAATTCAAAGTCTTACTGATTTTAGAATCCAGAATTAGGGGTGCCCAACCTGTATATATTTTGGGGGGGGGTGTTTCCTGTTGCAGAGGGCTGACCACTGATGCTGTATTGACATGGGTTTGTATGTACATTCCATGAATTGGTGGGTTTATGGGTATGTTGGAATATAGGAGTATGATTAGAGGGAGGTTTGGGTTATCTCTCATCCCCTCCTTTCAAAAGGTGGTCTCAGCTGTTACTCCCAACACCCTGGAGATGAAACCTTCAAGGGATATTATCATCAAATATTAACCCCTTAAGGACCAAGGGTCTATAAAGTAATTTGTCTTTAACCCCCTTGGCGGTATTCCCGAGTGTGGCTTTGGGTTAACTTTCACTGCTGATCGCGAGAAGGGAACCCGGAAGCATGACGTTGCAGTTGACCAGAGGAGAATGTGACTGTGGGGGACTGCGAGGGAGTGTAGGGACATGTAATGTATCCAGCCCGAG
This sequence comes from Leptobrachium leishanense, assembly GCA_009667805.1. Classification (NCBI taxonomy): domain Eukaryota; kingdom Metazoa; phylum Chordata; class Amphibia; order Anura; family Megophryidae; genus Leptobrachium; species Leptobrachium leishanense. Next base: position 113,289,273 of record CM019066.1, read on the forward strand.
TGTGGTTCGGGGTTACCGTTTTCAGCACTGAAAGTTAACCCAAAGCCACACTAATACCGCTAGGGGGCTGAAAAAATTGTAATGATTCTGACATATAAAATATGTCAGAATCGTAACGCCAGGCAGCTTAAGGGGTTAATATCCCATGCCAGTGTGTGCCTTGCCAGTGCAGCAATAAATACATATTTGAAGTCATGCTTAGTACCAAGAGACACAGCCACTGAATGCCACTGATGGCGTTTAAATGCATGTTACCAGCTTTAAAGGGATTCTCTAGGCAACATGACCACCTAAGCTTTTTTAGGTGGTCATGAGGCCCTGAGTATGCCCTTGTCTGTCCCCCCTCCCTCCGCTCAGCCGATCGGCTGAACCAGCTGAAAACAGCTGAGAGACGCGGAGGAGTTTACTCCGCCCTCCCAGCTGTCAGTCAGCAGAGCGGGATTCATATTTCTCGCTTCTGCCGAGTAGGAGACGTCATCACGCTTTCAGCGCGATGACGTCTCCAACTCGCCGCAGTAGCTGGCGGCAGCGGCTGATTAGTGTTGCGCGCATCCTCTTGCGCGTAACACTAATCAAAAAAGAAGAGGAAGCCTGCTGATTGGCTGGCTTACGTGAGAGGCGCACATGCGCGCTTCTCACGTAAACCATTAGCCAAGTTAAAGATTTTCAGGACGGGAGTGGAAGAGGAGGGAGGTGAGTATAAAAAAAAAAAAACGCAGTTGGAAACAAGTGGTTTTTAGGGTATTACAGTAAAAAAATATATATATATACTCAATAACTAGGTAGGGAATAGGTATATTTTAATGTAAAAAAAAGGGGGGGATTTTTAGCCTAGAGTGTTCCTTTAAGGTGGTTAAATACACCCATCCATTGGGTGCATATTTCACATTTTCCTGTTCTAATAACATACTGTAGGTCATGTCACTTTTTTTAATATATTTAGTTTATATTTTATATATAGTGTGTGTGCACTACATATACAAATATATAAATTCGATAGGCTGTGTTAGTCCAGATGCCAAAATCACGAGTATAGCAGTATGTAGTGATACCTTTTTTATTGGACTAACGTAACAATTAAAAGACAAGCTTTCGAGAGTATTACTCTCTTCCTCAGGTCTGAAACGCTTACTGATCAGTTCCTAGAATTAAACATTAGGACATAAAAGGTCACATGGGTGGGGGGTTAGATGTCGTAAAGAGTGAGAGTCAAATTCATTGAATTGCTGTGATGTGCAGGTGGCTTCTGCAATAATAAACACACTTATTATAGTGTGGAGGCCTTTTATCTCACTTTTTGTCCTCCAGCACAACTGTTACTGACTTGCCCTACGGGTCCCAAGCATCCATTGCAACTTGTTATCATGCCTAGCTCCTACTGATGAGGGTCCAACAAACCCGAAACAGCGCTGTCCTACGAGTGGCATAAACCTTATCTCTGCTACAAAGCCACGGTGTAGCATAGCATTGATTTTAGGGCTCTGTGTAATAACAGACCCAGGATGCATAAAAGTAAGACAGATGTCATTTGCATATCCTACCCAGAATTCCTTGCTGCATATGGGGAATGTGGCACAGGAGTTCTGGGATGCAATTCTTTGAATTGCTGTGATGTGCAACTGGCTTCTGCAATAATAAACACACTTATTATAGTGTGGAGGCCTTTTATCTCACTTTTTGTCCTCCACCACAACTGTTATATAACAGTTGTGGTGGAGGATAAAAAGCCTCCACACTATAATAAGTGTGTTTATTATTGCAGAAGCCATTTGCACATCACAGCAATTCAAAGAACTGCATCACAGAGCTCCTGTGCCACATTACCCATATGCAGCAAGGAACTCTGGGTAAGAAATACAAATCTGTCTCCCTTTTTTGCATCCTGGGTCTGTTTTCACACAGAACCCTTAAATCAATGCCATGCCATACTATCAGGGTTATTCAGAGAGCGTGAAAAGCAGGAGAATGACGGGAGAATGAAAAATTCTAGGTCAAAATAGCCGCTTTGGATAGTGAGATGAAAGGGAGAATTTTTCTGGTTCGGCTATTTTGACCTAGAATTTTTCATTCTCCAGTCATTCTTCAGTCATTCTCCAGCTTTTCACGCTCTCTGAATAACCCTGTATGATTTTTTTTAGCAGAGATCAGCTTTATGCAACTGATCAAAGCCACTCCTAGGACAGCGCTGTTTTGGGTTTATTGGACCGCATATCTATAGTTTTTTATAAATCTGTAATGTCAAATTATTTGAGTTTCTTCTTTTTAGAGAAAGGTCCTGAAGACACCGTTATTTTGCAATATATAACATTACAGATCCTCATTTAGCGCTGAGCCGTCTCTTTCTTTTTTTCTTTTTCTTTAAACATTAGCTGCTCTGCTGGAGAATAAATCATTGTTACTTGGAATTCCAGGAGGAATGCTACTTTCAGACACGTACGCTTAGAAAACATCACACGCACACATGCGGGCTGATGTAAGGGCATTTCAGGTGGGATTGAATGATGGCTCAGGATGTAGAAGGCCTCATTGTTCTGCCTAGTGCCCTGGTGGCAGATAGTGTGATAGAGCACATCAATACTGCCATTGATTCGCCTGGAAATTCTGATGTCCTGTCTTAAGCTGGCATGTCTTGCGCTGCCTATCTTGGGTACAATACAAAGCACTGTGCCTGCACAAAAAATAGTTTAAAATGCCATTCTTTAAACTTCATTAACTATGTACCGAAACACGTTGTGCTCCCAGAATCCTAAAAATGCAATGTTCAAATCAATCTCCCTCCTACTGTCAGATTCATTGCTCTAAGTTTCAGTTTATAATGCTGCTGTTGTTATTGGGCAAACAATTCCCATATTTATCATTAAATCAGAAGTGTAACGAGTGTCATAATATTGAATTAATTACTTGTGATGGGCTCATTTATTTTATATATATATATATATTATATATGTGTTTACTTTCCCATTTTGAACATACCATTTGACTATCACTATTTACCACATCTAACCCCCCCCCCCACCCATGTGCCCCTTAATGTCTTAATGTTCAATTCTAGGATACTGATTAGTAAAGCTTCCAGATCTGAGGAAGAGAGGTTATACTCTCGAAAGCTTGTCTTTTAAATGTAACATTAGTCCAATAAAAAAAGGTATCACTACATACTGCTATTCTCGTGATTTTATATATATATATATACACATACATATATTATACTGATGTCAGCTCTCGGGGTCATTTATTAAAATCCAATTTATTGAATATCCTTTTAAAAGAAAATTGATGTTTCGGTTCCATCCGCCTGCAATCTTCTTCAGGACAGGTTTTTTGTCCTGAAGAAGGTTCCCAGGTGGAACCAAAATGTCAGTTTTCTTTTAATGGACATTCAATAAATTGGATTTTAATACATGACCCTAAGGCTAGGGTCAGAGTGGGGCAGTCGGAACGCGCGTGCAGGCGCACTAAATCACGGCGGCAGTAGCAGCACATAACGGCCAATGACGGCCAATATACGCAGTACGTGCGTACAAAAGTGCGCCGACACCACGCAACCGGCAAATGAACGCATTTTTCTCAGAACGTGAAACCGCTGCTACAGACGTACAGAGTGCGCTGCGGCCGCATGGCAGCGTGTGTGCGTGATTAGGAGACGTCAGACGCTGCTAGTGTGCGGCCTACATAACGTTCAAACAGCCGGATTTCCCTAGAATTGCGTTGGTGAGTACCTGCGACTGTGCGACTGTGGTCGTCTGACCACTTAAGCGTATTCCGTGAAAAAATGCGTGCGCACGCATCGACGTACATTTTGACGGTGGCCGCAGAAAATGCGCTCATCTGTCCCTAGCCTAAGAGCTGACATCAGTATATAATTTACATGCTGTGTGTGTATGTATATATGTATATATTCATTTTATACGAATATAAATACAATAATAAATATATCTGTAGTGTAGCGATGCTCTCACAGCTTTAAGTATAAACGAAAGTAATTTTTAAGTATATGAGTAACATAGATTAATGTTTTTTGTTTTAATTATGTTATGAAGATTTATATTTGCAGGGAATAAGTTGTATAACCATGATATTTAAACGCCCACATTGCGTGCCATGGAAATATATATTTAACTGAGAGGATCGTGCCGTTAGTCCTGGAAGCCCGTGGGTTAAGTTCCATGCACGAACAAATTGGAAGAAAAAAAAAAGAGCAGTCTAATATTAGGTATCACGCATATGTACTGCTAGCACGGAAGTCATCCTTTCCATAATGCTGTCTTGGGAAATGTGCCATAGACTAGCGCCAAATGTGTAAAAAAGAAATAGTGTCTTTGTTAATTGAACTAATCCTTGATAATGAGCGTGGCGTTTCAGGTTTTATTGCCTCATTTCTTCTTTGACTTTCATCCTAATAAAAAGTGTCTAATCAGAAAATTGAATGTATGTAGTAATCCTTTCTGTCATCTTTTGGATAGCATGCATTGTTGCCCAGTGTTTATATATTCAGATGTGTTTGACAGGGTCATTTGTAATGTGAATACTTCTGTAATGTGTTTACTTTCGATTAGCTGAGTCTAAAGAGAGGAATCCCTAGATGTATACATTTTGATGCAACGTTTCTGAAGTGCAGCTGCCAACTGACTGGACCACCAGGGGAAAAACTATCAATCCCAGCACAAGTCACAGCTTGCATGGAGACTGCTTCTCCAAAGTGTGAGTATTCTTCAATAAAATCTGATTAGTTTTACAGGACGTGTTTGATTCAGTTTCTGAATCTCTGATCGTTTCATAGAATTTTCATTTCTACGGGGTGCGTTCACTATCTCTCTGTATATATATATATTCAACCTTGAAGAAGGCTCTGAGGAGTCGAAACATCAGTTTTTTTTAATGTATACATAATAAATTAGTTTTTTAAACAAGTCCTTGAGTGCTCCTGCCAAGTAGTTTTATATATATACAGTCAGGTCCAGAAATATTGGGACATCGACACAATTCTAACATCTTTGGCTCTATACACCACCACAATGGAGTTGGAATGAAACAAACACAATGTGCTTTAACTGCAGACTGTCAGCTTTAATTTGTGAGTATGTACATCCAACTCAGGTGAACAGTGTAGGACTTACAGCAGTTTGCAGATGTGTCTCCCACTTGTTAAGGGACCAAAGGTAATGGGACAGAATAATAATCATAAATCAAACGTTCCCTTCTTAATACTTGGTTGCAAATCCTTTGCAGTCAATCACAGCCTGAAGTCTGGAACGCATAGACATCACCAGACGCTGGGTTTCATCCCTGGTGATGCTCTGCCAGACCTCTACTGCAACTGTCTTCAGTTCCTGCTTGTTCTTGGGGCATTTTCCCTTCAGTTTTGTCTTCAGCAAGTGAAATGCATGCTCAGTGGGATTCAGGTCAGGTGATTGACTTGGCCATTGCATAACATTCCACTTCTGTCCCTTCAAAAACTCTTTGGTTGCTTTTGCAGTATGCTTTGGGTCATTGTCCATCTGCACTGTGAAACGCCGTCCGATAAGTTCTGCAGCATTTGGCTGAATGTGAGCAGATAATATTGCCCGAAACACTTCAGAATTCATCCTGCTGCTTTTGTCAGCAGTCACATCATCAATAAATACAAGAGAACCAGTTCCATTGGCAGCCATACATGCCCACGCCATGACACTACCACCACCATGCTTCACTGATGTGGTGGTATGCTTAGGATCATGAGCAGTTCCTTTCCTTCTCCATACTCTTCTCTTCCCATCACTCTGGTACAAGTTGATCTTGGTCTCATCTGTCCATAGGATCTTGTTGCAGAACTGTGAAGGCTTTGTTAGGTGTTGTTTGGCAAACTCTAATGTGGCCTTCCTCTTTTTGAGGCTCACCAATGGTTTACATCTTGTGGTGAACCCTCTGTATTCACTCTGGTGAAGTCTTCTCTTGATTGTTGACTTTGACACACATACACCTACCTCCTGGAGAGTTTTCTTGATCTGGCCAACTGTTGTGAAGGGTGTTTTCTTCACCAGGGAAAGAATTCTTCGGTCATCCACCACAGTTGTTTTCCGTGGTCTCCCGGGTCTTTTGGTGTTGCTGAGCTCACCGGTGCGTTCCTTCTTTTTGAGAATGTTCCAAACAGTTGTTTTGGCCACGCCTAATGTTCTTGCTATCTCTCTGATGGGTTTGTTTTGTTTCTTCAGCCTAATGATGGCTTGCTTCACTGATAGTGACAGCTCTTTGGATCTCATCTTGAGAGTTGACAGTAACAGATTCCGAATGCAAATAGCACACTTGAAATGAACTCTGGGCCTTTTATCTGCACATTGTAATTGGGGTAATGAGGGAATATCACACACCTGGCCATGGAACAGCTGAGAAGCCAATTGTCCCATTACCTTTGGTCCCTTAACAAGTGGGAGGCACATCTGCAAACTGCTGTAAGTCCTACAACGTTCGCCTGAGTTGGATGTACATACCCTCAAATTAAAGTTGACAGTCTGCAGTTAAAGCACATTGTGTTTGTTTCATTCCAACTCCATTGTGGTGGTGTATAAAGCCAAATATGTTAGAATTGTGTCGATGTCCCAATATTTCTGGACCTGACTGTATATATATTTAACATCACCAGAGTATAGCAGTGCGTAGTGATACCGTTTTTATAGGACTAACGTTACATTTATGACAAACTTTTGAGAGTCTCCTCTCTTCCCGAGGAACAGAGGTTACACTCTTGGAAGCTTGTCTTTTAAAAGTAACATTAGTGCTATAAAAAAGGTATCACTACGCACTGCTATACTCTGGTGATTTCGGAATCTGGACTCACACGGCCTGTCTAATCAATATACACATTGATTTATAAAGGATTTTACCAGGAAGGATACATTGAGATTTCTCTTGTTTTCAAGTTGGCAGGCTTAAGCAATCCATGGCCATCTATTGTGGACTAAATTTCCACCATTATTTAACAGAGTTTATGGTCAAAAACCTTGCAAAGGGTCTTGAATGGGTTAATAACTGCTGTGCTCCTGAAGGGGGTAAGAAATGTTCTAAGCTGCTGTTGTTCTCTTTGAATGTTTTATTTGGTGTGCTCTCCTTCTGGTTTGTTATATTACTTTATTCGAGATGCACCCACACTGAATGCTTGGTTAAGGTTGAGTGCTGCCCCCCATGTAGTTTGTGTGTGTATATATATATTTTAAAGTTTATAATAGTAGAAGACCTTTACACATCCCAGCAAATCAGAGTGCTGCTTTACCCACCGAGCTCATGTGCTACATTCCCCATGTGCAGCAAGGAACTCTGGGTAGGACATGCAAATGAAGTCTCCAACTTCTCATATTTTTGCATCCTGGGTCTGATATATATATATATATATATATACCGATGTGGTGCCTGTAGAAAGCCAGCCCACTGTTGCAAATGGGCCTCCGTGCAGATGTCCCCGAATTGAATAGATAGCATGAACAGATGGAGGGATGCACTGAGGTCTTGAAGTTAAAAGCAAATATCCTTTATTTAGTATCCATAAAATGAATCCCGGACAATCACCCGACGTTTCAGCCCCATTAGAGCCTTTTTCAAGGGGTGCAGGGATGCAAACAACATGACATATTTATAGTAGAATTAGTAAGTAAATGACTCGCCCAATTATGGCTAACACTCACGGAGCTCGCCCGTCCAGCTGAACTTGGCGTGCTGTGTCGGAATGTGCGCCACTCACTGATGTCATTCACATGAGACCGGCGTACTCCACAGCATAGGTTGCTATGGAGACGCTGGTAATAAAAACAATGGGAGCGAGATAGGAGGGTGGAACAATGGAAGGTAAGGTTACACAGCTACAATTAATATTGAAACGGGAAGAGATGATTACAAAGTAACTTTAGGAACACTACTGGCAGACTCAGTATAGTGAGATGTGAATATGTATTGCTACAGTTAAAGTAATGTGCATATTAATGACCTGAAAATACTACTATGTAGTAAAAAGCTGGTGGTGAACCAAATATATAAACTGTTGATGTGCTGAAGTGGAAGTATAAATAATATCAATTGTGATGATTGAAATGAATAAAACTTGTGAAAAAGTGATAAATGAGTAAACGCTGGAAGCAACCGCAAAGACATATGTAGTATACAAGAAAACGAAAAACCTAGAACTATGTGAATTTTGCAAAGAAGAAAACCCTAAGATCTGGATGTGAGAAAAGAGGTATAAGAAATGTATTCGTTGACCCCTTTAGGGGCTGACATTTTGGTGCTCTCTCGTTCCCCGCACTTCCCTGCACTTTGTTTTCATCAATCGAATTTCATTTGCTTTTGGGCTGCAAATCAGCATATCGAGATATCTCGATGTCGGGGCACCAGATGGTATGGTGCCTTTGAAGCCCGAGATATCTCGATATCGTTAGTGAAGGGTTAAACAATGCAACCCCGACTAAATAGCATTTTTTGAGGGTCAGGGTTACACAAGACAACTTGTATTTTGGGGCATGAGGACATCATGCGGACATCATCATAATGTAAATAATTTGGGATATTTTTCGGTTCATAAATGGGAGCCAACAAAGATAAGATAACACTAGTCTTAATGGAAAAATGTGAATATCTTTTAATCCAGACATCAGAAATAAATGTACACCTTATTTCTCAGAATATAATCGTAAGTGAAACAGTCAGGCACACCCTAAATGAACTATGTATCATGAAGATGTGACCTTGTTTAGTTCTATGAATCAGATCATCGTGGACACCCAGAAACCATTTGCCTGTTTATACCTGACTTCATTAGTGCCGGGGTGCTCAGCTGCCCTGACACCTACAACAAACTGGAAAGTGCTGCAATCCACATACAACACGTCTGAAATGCCAACCTTTTAAAGTGATCCTTGACATTTCAGGTCTGGCCATTTCTCTGGGTGATGAGTCTGATTTGCATATGGGTCAGCATTCTCTTTAATGGCACAATCAAACAAAAAACTAATGAGACTTGAGCGTGGACTTATTGTACGGTGGGACACTAGAGCTGCTGCTCGTTCTCTGTGCTCTTATAAACTGTTGTTTTTGCGCAATATATGCATTATGTGCTTAGAACCTAACACAGTGTTATGACAGGGACATTTTTAATGGTGATTGTCATTGTAACGTGGGGTACCCTGCGATGTCCATTGCCATAATGAGGAGAGATATGGCAATGCATCTATTACTCCTAGCATCAGGGCCGGAATAACATAGGAGCTGATGGAGCAGCAGCTCCAGGCCCATGCCCCAGAATAGGCCCAGAGAAAGGATAACTATGTCTGCATTGATTGCCATTTGGACCCCTGTATCTCCATCTCCATAGACATTATAGGGTTGTGTGAGGTATCACGGGAAAGGCCAGAGCATGACCTTTCCAATGATACCAAACATGACGAGGTGTTATGTAAAATGAAAAATAAAATATTTCCTTTTTTTTTTCTCTCTAACCCAGCAATATTGTTGACTTTTCAATTATAACGTGATAAATGATGCTGCACTAACTCACCATTTTATTTCACCAACAAGTGTGGAGGTGATGGCACAATCCGTTATTACAAAATCAAAAACCTAAATGCCACACTGCAGCAAAGAGCTCGGGGGGGGGGGGGGGGGGTTGGACTTTGAAACATAGAAAACATAGAAAATGTTGGCAGATAAGAACCTTTTGGCCCATCTAGTCTGCTCAATTACATGGATACTTTACCTGGATTTATCTTTTATTTAGGATAGCGTTATGCCTATCCAATGCCTGCTTAAATTCAATCACTGTTTTGGCCTCTACCACTTCTACTGGAAGGTTGTTCCATGTATCCACCACCCTCTCAGTAAAATAATGCTTCCTGATGTTACTTTTAAATCTTTGCCCCTCTAATCTAAGACTATGTCCTCTTGTTTTGCTATTTTGTTTCCTTTTAAATATACTCCCTTCCTCTACCTTGTGGATTCCCTTTATGGAACCCTGAGTCACTAATCTTTACACCTCACAAGGTCAAGTGAGGCACCATTGGACAGGTCAGAGTCTAAACGTGACCATGTAAAATCTAAAAGAAAACAAAAAAACTTTATATATTTTTAGTTCCAAAGCGATGGCATTGTCCATTTGTCACAGTCAGGTCCAGAAATATTGGGACATCGACACAATTCTAACATCTTTTGCTCTATACACCACCACAATGGAGTTGGAATGACACAAACACAATGTGCTTTAACTGCAGACTGTCAGCTTTAATTTGAGGGTATGTACATCCAACTCAGATGAACGATGTAGGACTTACAGCAGTTTGCAGATGTGCCTCCCACTTGTTAAGGGACCAAAGGTAATGGGACAGAATAATAATCATAAATCAAACTTTCCCTTCTTAATACTTGGTTGCAAATCCTTTGCAGTCAATCACAGCCTGAAGTCTGGAACGCATAGACATCACCAGACACTGGGTTTCATCTCTGGTGATGCTCTGCCAGGCCTCTACTGCAACTGTCTTCAGTTCCTGCTTGTTCTTGGGGCATTTTCCCTTCAGTTTTGTCTTCAGCAAGTGAAATGCATGCTCAATGGGATTCAGGTCAGGTGATTGACTTGGCCATTGCATAACATTACACTTCTGTCCCTTCAAAAACTCTTTGGTTGCTTTTGCAGTATGCTTTGGGTCATTGTCCATCTGCACTGTGAAGCGCCGTCCAATGAGTTCTGCAACATTTGGCTGAATGTGAGCAGATAATATTGCCCGAAACACTTCAGAATTCATCCTGCTGCTTTTGTCAGCAGTCACATCATCAATAAATACAAGAGAACCAGTTCCATTGGCAGCCATACATGCCCACGCCATGACACTACCACCACCATGCTTCACTGATGAGGTGGTATACTTAGGATCATGAGCAGTTCCTTTCCTTCTCCATACTCTTCTCTTCCTATCACTCTGGTACAAGTTGATCTTGGTCTCATCTGTCCATAGGATCGTGTTCTAGAACTGTGAAGGCTTTGTTAGATGTTGTTTGGCAAGCTCTAATCTGGCCTTCCTGTTTTGAGGCTCACCAATGGTTTACATCTTGTGGTGAACCCTCTGTATTCACTCTGGTGAAGTCTTCTCTTGATTGTTGACTTTGAAACACCTCCTGGAGAGTGTTCTTGATCTGGCCAACTGTTGTGAAGGGTGTTTTCTTCACCAGGGAAAGAATTCTTCAGTCATCCACTACAGTTGTTTTCTGTGGTCTCCCGGGTCTTTTGGTGTTGCTGAGCTCACCGGTGCGTTCCTTCTTTTTGAGAATGTTCCAAACAGTTGTTTTGGCCATGCCTAATGTTCTTGCTATCTCTCTGATGGGTTTGTTTTGTTTCTTCAGCCTAATGATGGCTTGCTTCACTGATAGTGACAGCTCTTTGATTCTCATCTTGAGAGTTGACAGCAACAGATTTCAAATGCAAATAACACACTTGAAATGAACTCTGGGCCTTTTATCTGCACATTGTAATTGGGGTAATGAGGGAATATTACACACCTGGCCATGGAACAGCTGAGAAGCCAATTTTCCCTTTTCCTTTGGTCCCTTAACAAGTGGGAGGCACATCTGCAAACTGCTGTACGTCCTACACCGTTCACCTAAGTTGGATGTACATACCCTCAAATTAAAGTTGACAGTCTGCAGTTAAAGCACATTGTGTTTGTTTCATTCCAACTCCATTGTGGTGGTGTATAGAGCCAAAGATGTTAGAATTGTGTTGATGTCCCAATATTTCTGGACCTGACTGTATAAGATGAGTAATACCACTGCCATTACTCACCTTCTCATTTCCCACGCTGGGAGAAAGATCAGTGTTTTATACATAGTCATATTATTCGTAAAACCACATTTTTAAAAATTGTTTGGTTAAAATTGTATATTTTATCAGAAAAATACAGTAACAGGTTCCCATTTCAGTTTTTTTAACAAGAATTGCCTATAGAGCATGTAAGAATTGATATTCTTACAAATAAATAACCACAAAGGTTTGGATGATAAAAATTTTGAAAAAATTATTTTACACATTGAAATCTGAATGGAAATTTCCTCACACAGTATCTGCCTGGTTAGATATAGCCGTATCTGCACTATTAAATAACCTAAAATATGTGTTAATTTCACTAAATTCCAAAAAAAGACCACCAAAATATTCAGCTCCAGGCTCATAGAGATCTTAATCCAGCCCTGCCCGGCATAGGGTATACCAGCCTTCAACATGCTGTGATGTGTAGTGTATTAACTATTCTTCTCAGGCAGCTTAACCTTAAATATAGAAACTCTACTCATAACCCGTAATCTTACCTTGGTTGGTGACCTCATTTAAATTGTGCTGTCATAAAACTTTGCTCCACTTTCCTTACGATGTCTCATCAGGTTGTGTTCATCATTAAGGCAGTCAGCTGGCATTTAGGACTGTTCTTTCACTGATTTTTTACTCATTTGTGCCTTTTGACACGCTAATGTCGTGTAAACCCAACTTATGATGGGGTATAACAGGTGCATTTTAAGGAGTGCTCTAAATGCAGAACTATAATATGTGAAATCTTAAAATACTTTTTTTAAATGGGGATGTTGTTTTTGCTGCCATCCTGTCACTCCAATTATTGCCTATTTTCTCCCCAAAATTAACACTGTTGTTGCATCGAACAGTGAATTTCCCTGTATGGTGCAATTTTGTGGCCATTCAGCTATTCAAAAAGCTGTCAATTTGCCAAATATTTGCGGATTGCCAGTGAAATATGATGATCTTCGGCATCAGTGAAATCCCCATAGAGAAGTAATGGTTAATCTATTCAGAGAACACCAAACAGCAGAGAAATGTCAGTGAAATGCCCTGATTTTCGGTGGTTTCATTCAACAGGTTTCAATGTTAAAAAATTCCCTGTTTTTTCTTAAATATTTATTCAATCGTTTATTCTTTTCATTTGCAGCAAAAAGCCTATTTATTGAATTATTTTTTTTAGGATTTTGTAGACAATTTTCCCACATTTTTTTCAATGTAATTTTTAATTCCAATTTTTTTTACATGACTTTTTTTTTTATTCATGACCTTTTTATTGTTATTCATAGAACTTTATATATTATTTTCATGCACTGTTTTTTTGTAAATGTTGCGGTTATTTTTTTTTTTTACCCCTGTTCGGGGTAACTTGTCAGCTTTTTTTTGCGGTGTGTCGTCAGCTATTTTCAGATCTTGATTTGTCGGATGCATTTGTCGGTTTTTTGGACCGATTTGGCGGATTTGCGGCGAACAAGCGAGCACCGAAATGTCGGTGACATGTAGGTGCTCTCTGAATAATCCCTTTAGTTTGAACCTCTGTACCTAGCGTACCTTTGTTTTTAGAGACCCTTGATATGTTGCAAAAGCCTTAAAATTGTAGTGTAATTCCAAATCAATAGACTGGCATGCTTTCAAAAGGCGCCTATCTTTACGAAACCCCAAATAATGAGGTTTGCGTTAAACCTTTACCCTCTTGTTGTAATAGAGCTCCCCCGCATGGTAACTACTTTATATAGCACTGCACATAATCTCCAGCACCAACAAATGACCTTACTGAATGTATCTATAGCTTTCTGGACCATCTTTTATGCTCTTTTAAGCCAAGTATGGAGCATCAAAAAGTGTGTATAGAAATATAACTAAGGGACATGCAAGTTAGAGGTATCTAGGAAGACCAGGTGTCAAGTACCAGCACGAGGTTAGGAGGTGATTAGCAACACCCCTTGTAAATGCCTATGACCTTAATTAATACACAACACCTGCTGTGCTGTAACTGAAACAAGAGACGTGTTACAAATGAATTTTAATTCCAGCATGACACGGTCTTACTCCGCATATCTACGCACAGCTGCCAGTGTTTTGTCCATGTGGGCGCAGACATCACTAATCTCCATGGGAATATTCAGAATCTTCAAACCATTGAGGTGGATATGAAGCTTATTTTGGCCTGTTTATTAAATACAACATCTGGCCCTGCTAGTGACATCGGCGACTTACTTCTCCTACATCAAACCTGCTTTAAAGGATCAGGAGAATTCTCTTCTGGTTGGTGGAAGTTCATCGGTCTGATGGAAGCTCAACTGCTTTCTACTCAACCCAACATCTTCCAGCTTTGACATTGCTTTTTGTTTTTGACATGTAACTTACTTTATCTTGCTTAATTCTTGTATCTTGAATTTCAATGCATGGTAGGCCTGGATAAACGGCATAATAGTCCTAAGTCAAATATGCAGCGACATGAGCCACAGTACAGAGCGGTCCTGTATTGAAGATTTTGTATGTGTATTTATTTTATTGGTAGCTAATGATCTCCACTCACAATAGTTTATCAGATCATTCTGTGATGATCTCAAATATCCTTTTTCCACACATTTCTGTCCTGACCCTCATGCATTACTTTCAAATGAACATTTGCTTCGTCCGATAACATTCACAGCAATAACTTCTAGAGGTGATTAATCAGCCCGTCTGGGAATTATCTGTTTTGTAAACTGCCAAAAGAACTCACTAGGCTGAGCTGGGCGAGGATGTACATGTAGGACCTTCCAAATCCCACGATGGACTGCAGAACTGCATGTCCACAAAATAAATCCAGCGCGTTCATCACGATCGACAAACTAAAGGATGAGTCACAATGACACACAGTTGGTTATACGCGTACAGCAAATAATAATAATTTGCACTTAACGACCTACGAAACCCAATGTCTACTGTGTGCGTGACTCTCCATCCATTGCTGGGCTTAATGCTCATTACAGTCAGCCTATCTATATGTAGGAGGAAGATCAGCTTTGCAGCCTGGAAAGTATCTGTGAGGCTCCAATGCTCTCCTCTAGAAGTCGCAAGGATATCAAGAATTGAGAATACTCAGAGGACAGGATATTCATTTAGATATTGTTACTGGAGCAAGCTGACATAGGTATTAGGTATTAGGATTTAGACTTGTGCACCGATTTTTTTTCCGGTTCGATTCGTTTCGTAAAGTTTTCGTTTTCGGAAAAATTCGGATCTGAAAATTTTCGTAAAATCGACTGAATCCGAATGCACGAATCGGGAAATTTCGTGAAAATTCAGAAATTCCGAAACCCGAAACGCACATCCCTATTAGGATTTTATTTTAGGGGATTATAATGATGGACCCTATAGTATGGTACAGCTAGAGCACACCTATCCACGTGTATTTTGAATTTTGCAATTATCTGGAAGATCTGTATTCAGAAAACAGCAGAGGTATCCTGCGGAGGAAGGGGGAGGGTGTAGAGGATTCAAATATGGTGCCTATCACCAATGGGTTTGAAAAATTAGGCAGAGAGCCTAAAGATCCTGACCACACTACTGTATGGGGATAAGATTCAGGGGTTTTAATGACCTCCCTAAAACTGAACTTCTCGTCTTCCCTCCCTCTAAATCCTCCAATGCTGCACCCATTTCACTTCAGGTGAATGGTGCCACCAGTACTTCTACCTCTCAAGCTCGTTGCCTCAGGGTCCTCTTGGACTCCAATCTATCCTTTACTCCTCACATTCAGTCACTAACCAAATCTTGCTACTTCCACCTTAAAAAAGGGACTGATGCGTGCAATGTTTTTTTTATCAGTGTTAAAAATGCTCATCAATGCTCTTATTATCTCCCACCTTGAATACTGTAACCACCTTCTCTGTGGTCTTAAGAGATCCCAGATTCTCCCTCTACAGTCTGTTATGAATGACTGTGCCAGACTCATACACCTCACATCCCACACCTCTCACCCCTTTGTCAATCTCTGCACTGGCTCCATGTTTCCTTTAGAATCCAATTCAAAATACTGATTCTCACAAAGCTCTCCATAACCATGCCCCTGACTACATCCTGTCCCGACCACCTCATTCTGCCAATGATCTGATGCTATCAATTCCTCGTACCCACACCACCAAATCCCGCATTCAAGACTTCTCCCTAGCTTCCCCCTTTTCTATGGAACTCCCTCCCCCGCAACATCAGACTCTCCCCGTCTCTCCAGTCCTTCAAGACATCGTTGAAAATCCATCAGCTCACTCCCTAATCCCCATTGTTCAATTCTTGCTCTTTCTTCCCACACACGCCCCGTTACTTGTACTCTATTCACCCTCACCTAGCATGTCACCCCTCTCCTCTTAGATTGTAAGCTCTTGAGCAGGTTCCTCTCTCCTACTGTTCTGTGTGTAATGTGTCTGTATATTTGTTATTCTGTCTCTCCCTTTATACAGCGCTATGAAACTTGTTGGCGCTTTATAAATGCTTTGGAACTGTAACTGAAAATCCCTGTACAGTACAGATACAATGTGTTACTGTAATTTCCCTATGCAAGCATTATGACACAGATATTATTTTTATATTCTATTGGTATTGTGACGGGTTCACTCGGGGCAGGCTATGTGAGGGCCGGTACCTGAGTAGAAGGCTGGAAGTAGCCACCTTCCCAGTTCAGGGTTAACTGAGTGATTGCTCATTCACCACAGCTGCCCCACCCTTCCCTATAAGAAGTCTCAGTTCATTGAGGGGTTTGGAGACAGAAGGAGGAAGGAGTTGGAGACTGTGGTGAAAAAGTAAGGAATCTGTTATATTGGAAAGTGTGTTTTGTTTTACTGGGGGAACCCGTTTAGTGGGCCCAGGAGTAGACAGGTTTGTCTGTTGTCAGTTAGCCTCCCAATAGGGAATAGGATTTCTTTTTTTGTTGTTTATTTTCTCTGTTTGTGGAAAACCCCTTTGCTGCTGCAAATAAAAAACGCTTAGAAAACCCACGTTGCTGTGCCCGCAGTACCTGCTTCTCCACAAGTGGTGGCAGCGGTGGGATTTTGTACCTGCTGTGCGCTGGCAGTAGCAACAAGGGTACAGAACCCACAGTTACAATGGAGGACTTATTAAAAGCACTGGTATGTGCCACGGCAACGCAGCAGGAGAGCAACCGCCTAATACAGGCACAGATTGGAGCCGTGATGGAGGCCCAGAAAGCTGACCACGAACTGCTTCAAGCAACGGTACGAGGTTTGGCGACGCAAGCACCCCCTAGCCAGGAGACCAGGATTCGAGCTAGTTGCTACCTTCAGAAGATGTTGCCTGAGGATGACGTGGAAGCATACCTCCGTGCCTTTGAGCGCACTGCTACTCGGGAGGCCTGGCCTACAGACAAGTGGGCGGGGATTATCGCACCCTTCCTGATTGGAGAGGCCCAAAAGGCCTACTATGACCTGGAGGAAGTCCAGGCTACGGACTATAAACTCTTAAAGGCTGAAATCCTGGCCCGGTTCGGAGTGACAAAAGCTGTGAGAGCGCGACGCTTCTCTAACTGGACGTATGAGAAGACACCACCCCGGACGCAGATGTTCGACCTAATGCATTTGGCTCGGAAGTGGCTCCAGCCTGAGCACCAAAGCCCCACGCAGATAGTGGAAACCCTGGTGTTGGATAAGTTCCTACGTGGACTCCCACGCAGCCTCCGTGAATGGGTGGGACAAGGGAACCCGGGTACCTATGATGACATGGTGGCCCAAGTAGAGCGCTACCTGGCTGCAAAAGACTTCGAGGACTCGCCCAGGAGGTCGCCAAAGGTCGTTGTGGGGAGCATCCCCACCCATAGAAAGGAGCAGCCTCAAAAAGTCTTCGGCTCCACAACTAGGTCGAACGGGTCGGCAATCCTGCCAGCACCTGGGGGACCAGTGCGTTACTCAGACCACAGCAACACTTTTCGAAGAGGGAATGAGCCCCAAAGGAACTCGATACAGTGCTTTGAGTGTGGCGAACTGGGACATATTCGAGCCAGGTGTCCTAACACGTCCGAGCCCATGCAGTGTGAGCTGGGTGAGGACCCCCGGAATTTCTGCGGACTGATATGTATGACTGGCCTGGTGGAAGGGACTCAGACTTTTCGAGTGCCCGTCCTGCTGAACGGACTACAGGCAGTGGCACTTGCGGACTCCGGTAGTGCCATAACATTGGTGTCAGGCAAACTGGTGGGCCGGGCCAATTTACAGAAAGATAAGACTGTGGGAGTGTTGTGCGTACATGGTAGTACCGTTCGTTATCCCACGGCGTTAGTCGCTGTCTCTGTGGGGGCAAGGGTACGGTCTGTCCCAGCTGTGGTGGTACCCAACTTACCCTATTCCCTTGTCTTAGGGAGGGATTTCCCGGACTTTCAGACCATATTGCAGGGGTTATCTGTTGGTACGGCCACTGCCGACCTTGATGAGGGTACTAACGACATCACCGAGGTGTTCCCATTCCACGATACGTCTTTTTGTCAGAAACCTCCTAAACCCCGGAAAACACGCAGAGAGAGGCGAGAAGCCAAACACGGCTTTACCAGAGCTCGGGCTGAGGCTCTGGTGAACACCCCGGCCAAAAGATCTCAAAAGGGGGTGGCCACCCAGGTGACAGAGACAGAATTGGGGGTCCCTGTAACACATACGAGTGAGGAGGTGAATGAGGCTCCTAACTCTGGGGGCTCTACCTCTGATGGGAATGACTCAGGGGGAGGGGTTTCGGGAACACTGTTTTTGGGAACGACCAAGCTAGTGATCCTTTGTTACAGACTGCGAGAAGCAGGGTGATTGAGGTGAACGGGGTGCCGGTGGAAGGGGCAATAAAGAGTTATCCGTACTTTATTTTGAAGAGTGATCTGTTGTACCGGGTCATCATGGAGGGAGGTCAGGAAATTGAACAGTTGGTGGTTCCGTCCTCTCAGACCAGAAAGGTACTCGACTTCGCTCATTCCCATGTGCTAGGAGGGCACTTAGGGGTTGAGAAGACCCAGGAGCGGGTCCTGCGCAGGTTCTTCTGGCCGGGGGTTTATGAGGCGGTGAAACGGTACTGTGCCTCATGCCCCGAATGTCAGTTGGCATCTCCTAAGCCACACTTGAGAGCCCCTCTCATACCCCTCCCGGTCATTGATGTCCCCTTTGAAAGGATCGCAATGGACATTGTGGGTCCGTTAGAAAAATCCGCACGTGGGCACCAGTACATATTGGTGATCCTGGATTATGGCACTCGGTATCCTGAAGCCGTTCCCTTGCGCAAAGCAAATGCAAGGAACATTGCCCGAGAGTTGGTTCAGGTATTCGCACGAGTGGGCATCCCGAAAGAGATCCTGACCGATCAGGGTACTCCTTTTGTTTCCCGTCTGATGAAAGAGCTGTGTCACTTGTTAAAGATACAGGCGCTAAAGACCTCCGTGTATCACCCGCAGACGGATGGGCTTGTCGAGCGGTTCAACCGCACCCTAAAGGGAATGCTGAGGAAGGTTGTTAACAGGGAAGGAAAGGACTGGGACATGTTATTGCCGTACTTGTTGTTTGCTATACGTGAGATTCCCCAGAGCTCGACCCGCTTCTCTCCGTTCGAACTCCTATATGGCAGGCACCCACGTGGTCTGCTGGATATACTCAGGGAAACCTGGGAGGGGCAGGGAGTGACCGGAACCAACCCGATACAATATGTTGTAGGCATACGCGAGCGGATGGCTCGGGTTATCCCCCTGGTACGCCAGCATATGGAAAGGGCACAGGAGACCCAATCCCATATCTATAACCAGAAGGCCACCGCAAGACGGTTCTCGCAAGGGGACAGGGTGATGATACTGGTCCCGACTGCAGAAAGCAAACTTCTGGCTCATTGGCAAGGACCATATGAGGTCCTGGAACAGACAGGCCCTGTTAACTACAGGATTAGGCAGCCTGACCGCCGGAAGAAGGAGCAGATCTACCATGTCAATCTCCTGAAGCCATGGCAAGACAGAGAGGCCTGCGTGTCCCAGACCGGCCATGCCCAGTCCGGTCCTCAGGCCCCAGAGCCGGGGGTGGCTATTTCCCCTGAGCTGACTCCTTGCCAGGTAGAGGAAGTCAACCGAATGGTCGAGAGGAATAGGGATGTGTTCTCACCGGTACCGGGTAGAACACATGACGTGTTCCACGACATTGTGACCGAACCCGGTGTAGCGATCAGACTGAAACCCTACCGGATACCGGCAGTCAGACTAGAAGTCAAGAAAATGCTAGAGCTTGGGGTCATTGAGCCATCCCACAGTAATTGGTCCAGCCCCATCGTTTTGGTGCCAAAGCCAGACGGCTCTACCAGATTTTGTAACGACTTCAGGAAGTTGAATGAAATCAGCAAGTTCGATGCCTATCCCATGCCCCGTGTGGATGAGCTGGTGGAGAGATTGGCAAAGGCCAGATACCTCTCGACTCTTGATCTGACGAAAGGGTATTGGCAGATACCCCTAACCGGAAGGGCCAGGGAGAAAACCGCCTTTGCCACCCCAGACGGGTTATTTCATTACAGAATTATGCCCTTTGGCCTTCATGGAGCCCCAGCCACCTTCCAGCGGCTCATGGACAAGCTGCTCAGGCCTCACGTCCAGTACGCTGCGGCATACCTGGATGACGTCGTCATCCATAGCACGGATTGGGAGTCCCATCTGCCGAAGGTTGAGGCTGTGCTCGACACGTTCAGAAGGTCCGGTCTAACAGCCAACCCCCCCAAGTGTTTTATTGGGCTGGCGGAGGCTAAGTACTTGGGCTATGTGGTTGGGAGGGGATTGGTGAAACCCCAAGTCCATAAGGTGGAGGCAATACGGAATTGGCCTCAACCTCTTAGAAAAAAACAGGTGAGGGCCTTCCTAGGGATTGTCGGCTACTACCGCCGATTCATACCCCATTTTGCGACTAGGGCGGCGCCGCTAACCGACCTTATTAAAGGCAAAGGCCCCGATATGGTGAGATGGGACGGTAAGGCTGAGGAGGCCTTTGGCGATCTGCGCTCTGCGTTATGTGACCGGCCCATCCTCGTGGCACCGGACTTCGGGACTGAGTTCTTCCTGCAGACGGATGCCTCAGAGGTTGGTTTGGGGGCTGTGCTCTCGCAGTATGTGGATGGTGAGGAGCATCCTGTATTTTACCTGAGCAGGAAACTGCTGCCGGGAACAACGCTATGCCGTGATCGAGAAGGAGTGTCTAGCGATTAAATGGGCCACAGAGATGCTACGGTACTATTTACTGGGCAGGCAGTTTACCCTGGTCACCGACCACGCCCCTCTGAGGTGGATGCACAGTAACCGGGACCGCAATTCCCGGATCCTTCGGTGGTTCCTCTCCTTGCAGCCCTTCAAGTTTGTGGTGCAGCACAGGGCGGGCCTTCTCCACGGCAACGCCGATGCGCTGTCTCGGGCCCATGGGCTCTCCGCTGTGGTCGCTTCTCACCTTGGTGTTGCGCTGGGGAGGGGGATGTGTGACGGGTTCACTCGGGGCAGGCTATGTGAGGGCCGGTACCTGAGTAGAAGGCTGGAAGTAGCCACCTTCCCAGTTCAGGGTTAACTGAGTGATTGCTCATTCACCACAGCTGCCCCACCCTTCCCTATAAGAAGTCTCAGTTCATTGAGGGGTTTGGAGACAGAAGGAGGAAGGAGTTGGAGACTGTGGTGAAAAAGTAAGGAATCTGTTATATTGGAAAGTGTGTTTTGTTTTACTGGGGGAACCCGTTTAGTGGGCCCAGGAGTAGACAGGTTTGTCTGTTGTCAGTTAGCCTCCCAATAGGGAATAGGATTTCTTTTTTTGTTGTTTATTTTCTCTGTTTGTGGAAAACCCCTTTGCTGCTGCAAATAAAAAACGCTTAGAAAACCCACGTTGCTGTGCCCGCAGTACCTGCTTCTCCACAGTATTTTTTGGAAGCTGCATTGCTAATACTCTCATTATGATCACTAAATTCCCATAAGCAGGAGATCTGACTGTTTTTATTATGTTTATCAAATGTTTACTGTATTTATACAAAGGCCATTTCAGGCTGTATATTAATAATGCATACCTCATTTACATTGTGCAAGATAAGGGATACAATCAGGAGTTTAGAACCTTTCATGCAAGCTATAATACCAGAAAACATAGATTTATTTGTTTCTACATAAAGGTCTTTGTATGTTTTTACTTCACAGTTCTTGACTATAATGGGCAAAATATAATTCATGGGTGTAACATTAATATAATTCTAACTTGAAAATGATAAAGCTGGCTTCAAGCCTGTTTTGAGAGGAAAAAAGGAACATCTATTGACTCTTATATCACAGAGCCCAGGCCGTATTCCAGATGAGCTGCTGGCATTAACAAGTGTAAAATTCTAATGGCTTACCTGCTATCCCAGCCGAGCCGCAAATGTCTGTTGCTCACTTGTAATAGATGATTAGCAGTTCACTATTACTGACTCTAACAGCTTGTGCTGAATTTTCGATATTGTGGCTCCCTATTACCTAATTGTGAGCTTCTAATGGAAAATGGCTCAAACACAACTTATTCATTAGTGACATGCTAGTAACAGCTCTGTTGGCACAGAAGGTGATACAGGAGACCTTTGGATGTTTGAAACCCTGTCAGGGTTATTCAGAGAGAGGTGAAAACCAAGAGAATTGGCAGGAGAAGAGAACAATCTAGACCAAATAGCCAATTTGGAAAGTGAGATAAATGGGAGAGTTTTTCTTGTTTGGCTATTTTGACCTAGAATTTTCACTTTGCCAGTCATTCTCCTTGTTTTCACCTTTCTCTGAATAACCCTGTGTATCTCCGGTTCCACACACTCTACATTGTGATGCCATTGTAAAGGCCAGATTCTGTTCTTTCCAATGATACCAAACATGACTATGAGCAATGTACAGTATAAAAACAAAAAAAATGCAAGAGAAACCCCCCCTTTCTTATTTTTCTGTACCTCTATTTACTAGAAATACACTATATTGCCAAAAGTATTCGCTCACCTGCCTTGACTCGCATATGAACTTAAGTGACATCCCATTCCTAATCCATAGGGTTCAATATGACGTCGGTCCACCCTTTGCAGCTATAACAGCTTCAACTCTTCTGGGAAGGCTGTCCACAAGGTTTAGGAGTGTGTTTATGGGAATTTTTGACCATTCTTCCAGAAGCGCATTTGTGAGGTCACACACTGAGGTTGGACGAGAAGGCCTGGCTCTCAGTCTCCGCTCTAATTCATCCCAAAGGTGTTCTATCGGGTTGAGGTCTGCAGGCCAGTCAAGTTCATCCACACCAGACTCTGTCATCCATGTCTTTATGGACCTTGCTTTGTGCACTGGTGCACAGTCATGTTGGAAGAGGAAGGGGCCAGTTCCAAACTGTTCCCACAAAGTTGGGAGCATGTAATTGTCCAAAATGTCTTGGTATGCTGAAGCATTCAGAGTTCCTTTCACTGGAACTAAGGGGCCAAGCCCAGCTCCTGAAAAACAACCCCACACCATAATCCCCACCAAACTTTACACTTGGCACAATGCAGTCAGACAAGTACCGCTCTCCTGGCAACCACCAAACCCAGACTCGTCCATCACTTTGCCAGATGGAGAAGCGCGATTCGTCACTCCATAGAACGCATCTCCACTGCTCTAGACTCCAGTGGTAGCATGATTTACACCACTGCATCCGACGCTTTGCATTGCACTTGGTGATGTATGGCTTGGATGCAGCTGCTCGGCGATGGAAACCCATTCCATGAAGCTCTCTGCGCACTGTTCTTGAGCTAATCTGAAGGCCACATGAAGTTTGCAGGTCTGTAGCGATTGACTCTGCAGAAAGTTGGCAACTTCTTCGCACTATGCGTCTCAGCATCCGCTGACCCCGCTCCGTCAGTGGCCTACCACTTCGTGGCTGAGTTGCTGTCGTTCCCAAACACTTCCAAGTTCTTATAATACAGCTGACAGTTGACTGTGGAATATTTAGGAGCGAGGAAATTTCAAGACTGGATTTGTTGCACACGTGGCATCCTATCACAGTTCTACACTGGAATTCACTGAGCTCCAGAGAGCGACCCATTCTTTCACAAATGTTTGTAGAAACAGTCTGCATGCCTAGGTGCTTGATTTTACCTTCCATACCTGTGGCCATGGAAGTGATTGGAACAACTGATTTGGATTATTTGGATGGGTGAGCGAATACCTTTGGCAATAAAGTGTATATACATTACCTTCAAATAAGATGGAAACTAAATAGAACTCCAATTGAATGTCTATTATAGACAGTTGAACATTGTACAATGTATGTATTAATGTTGTACAGTACATGAATAAGTGTACTCAAAAATGGGGTCTCGTTCCGACAACCATTTGGGCTGAATTAGTTGCCACGCAATAGAGCAACGGGAATTCCGGACCGATCATGAAAATGAGACAGCACCCATGTGTGGAACATGACGTTACGTCACAGGAATGCGACTGAATGCGAATGAACTACGTGGAACATGGAAGCGCAGCGAATGGAACGCACGCAAGATGAAAAGCACCCCAGATCCAGATAACCTGGATATTCAACAATATATAAAGAACAAAAGAATTACCAGTGCTTTACTGACTGACGAAGCCACTGAGACTGTGAAACGAGTCTGAAACTGCGAAACGAGTCTCAGGACTTACATTATTGATTTTGTATTTGTTGGGCCACTATTGAATTTTAGTTCATTTTAAATAAATAACTTTATTTTATCCCCGATCCATGGTGATATTTTTTTGCTTTCCCTTTTGCATCACAAGATCTGAATCCGGGGACTGAGCACGGCCGCAGAAGTTTGGAAGCCACCTCTAAGAACCTCACATGCTCATTCTCCTTAGAGCTGGGAAGAGGGGCTCTACTTATTGTAAGTACCCCATAGGGTAAAGATGAGGGACAGTACTGCCGAGTGCTTCACAATGTGCCATCGCTTTCTTCTGTCTACCCTACGGTACAACGCTCCATTCCCACCGAATCCACCATTGAGGACTTCAAGGATTGACCAGGAACTATTGATTTTACTGTGCATATAACCACAAGGATATTTGTTTTAAATAATTCTTGGACTATCAAATAACTGTTTGAGTTACTCGCTACTATTTGTCCTCTGTACAGTGATCTACACATTAGTTTATGTACGAGATTGACCAATATTATACAATATACACGTTCCTGGGTTCTATGCGGGAACTAACCTTTGGCATTACTCACATGTCTAGCTGATCCATTGCCTATGTGGTCAACTTACAAATTATTACTTATTCAAGTATGCAGGTTACAGCTAATTGTGTACATAGGTATACAGGGACTTTTTGAACACAATTTCATGACTATAAATGAAATATATTTATCTACCTACTTGTACCATACCAGTTCTACTCTTGGTGTCTTTTGGGTGTCAGACACATTCCCTAGAGCAGTGTTTCCTAAACCTGTCCTCAGGACCCTCCACGTCGCCAGGTTTGCCAGATATCTGAAGCACGGCACAGGTGATATGATTTGCTGCTCAGTGATTGCAGGATTCAATCTGCTTTTCCCCAAGGTAATCTGCAAAATCTGGCCTGTTAGAGGGTCCTGAGGACAGGTTTGGGAAACACTGCCCTAGAGGCTGGCATAACCACATTACACATTGCACACATGGTTGTGCTACTTAAAGAGACTCCAGACTATCAGGGTTATTCATAGAGATCCGAATTGCTTGAGAAAGGTAACCGAACGCTGAAAATCAGCGTTCGGTTACCTTTCTTGGCCATTCGGCTATCCAGAGAGCAGGCAATACGCCAAATCCTGGCGAATTGCCTGAACATACGGTGCCTGTTCGGTGCCTGTTCAAGGACAGTGAAATCCCCATGAAAAAGCACTGCTTCGGCTATTCATAGAACACAAACCAGCAGTGAAAGGTTCCCGAAATGCCCTGCCATTCAGTGGTTTAATTCGACAAATTTATTCAGGAGAATCCCATAGGCTTCAATGTTAAAAATATTCCTGTTTTAATTCAATATCTAATAAACCGTTCATTATAAAACTCTGCAGTAAAGAGTCTATTTATAGATTTTTTAAGTTTACTTATTTTTTCTGTAACAGCCCTCTTTATTATCATTCCCTGGACCTCATATGTAAATTTCAGACATTTTCGCTCGTTTCACTTTTCAAACATTCATGCAAACTATTTTCCTAATTTATTCACTTCATTCTGTCTGCGGTCTCGGCTTTCTTGGCTTTTTCCGGCAGCTTTGCTGCGGGTGATCGGCTCCTGTTTGGGCTTTTTGGCAGGTTAATCCAGATGTTTTTGAGGGTTTTTAGCGTGCATTCGCTGGGTTTTGCGCTTATTTTTCGTCGAGTTTGCTGCAGCTTTTCCCTGCAATTCGGGGGCCCTGTGGTGCTTTCTGAATACACCGCAGGGCAGGGCTCGAGTCGAGCGGGAACGCGCAGGAACGGCGTTCCCGCACTTTTCCCACAGCGGGAACGCTGCGGGAACGCAGCGTTCCCGCTGTGGCCCGAGCCTGAACGCCGCCGCCGCACATTGCCGGCGGCCGGCGTGCTTCCTGTTACGAGGGCCAGCTGACAGGAGGTGGAGCCGCTCGCCTGGCTGTTTCATAGTTCCCAGGCGAGCGGCTGCACTTCCTGTCAGCGGCCACTGAAGCAGGAAGCACGCGGCCGCTGGCAATGTGGAGAAGCAGCAGCAAAGGTGAGCTGGGGGGGCAGTATCCCTGAGACCTGGGGGGGGCACTATCCATGAGACCAGGGGGGCACTATCCATGAGACCAGGGGGGCACTATCCATGAGACCAGAGGGGCACTATCCATGAGACCAGGGGGGCACTATCCAGGAGACCAGAGGGGCAATATCCATGAGAGCTGGGGCATATATCCATGAGAGCTGGGGCATTATCCATGAGAGCTGGGGCATTATCCATGAGAGCTGGGGCAATATCCATGAGAGCTGGGGCATTATCCATGAGAGCTGGGGCATATATCCATGAGAGCTGGGGCATTATCCATCAGAGCTGGGGCAATATCCATGAGAGCTGGGGCATTATCCATGAGACCTGGGGCATTATCCATGAGACCGGGGGCATTATCCATGAGACCTGGGGGCATTATCCATGAGAGCTGGGGCATTATCCATGAGACCTGGGGGCATTATCCATATGAGCTGGGGCAATTATATCCATGTGAACTGGGGAAAATATATCCATATAACCAGTGCTGTGCATATTATTCTTGGGGTTCAGTGCTGTGTATGTTATTCTGGGGGCTCAGTGCTGTGTATATTATCCTGGAGGCTCAGTGCTGTGTATATTATTCTTGGGGTTCAGTGCTGTGTATATTATTCTGGGGGCTTAGTGCTGTGTATGTTATTCTGGGGGTTCAGTGTTGTGTATGTTATTCTGGGGGCTCAGTGCTGTGTATATTATTCTGGGGGCTCAGCGCTGTGTATATTATTCTGGGGGTTCAGCGCTGTGTATATTATTCTGGGGGTTCAGCGCTGTGTATATTATTCTGGGGGTCTGTGCCTGGAGATATATATATAATGCGTTAGTCCAGTTGCCACAATCACGAGTATACCTGTACGTAGTGATACCTTTCACTGATCAGTAGTTTCCAGTTTACACTCTTGAAAGCTTGTCTTTTAAATGTAAAGTTAACCCAATTAAAATGGTATCACCGGCACGTCCTGCTATACTCGTGATATATATATATATATATATATATATATATATATATATAATTTTCTTCAGGTAATGGGGGTTGTGGAATTCGTGGGTGAGTTCCCTCACTTTTTTCCCAGGACTTGACTTGACCCCTGCCGCAGGGTCACCGACATGGGATCGGCAAAAGGAACCGAATTGAAGAGAACGAAAAGTCACCGAACGTGCGGTGACTTTTCGAATCTCTTTGAATAACCCTGATATTCTTTTACCATACATGGTTCTAACGCCTACGGACACACACCACTATAACCAATACAAGAGAAAAAATTGTGAATCAAAAACTTTGTCAAAAAAAAAATACAGAAAGGTGTTCTAAAAAATAACTACAGAAAAAGGCTTGTTGCTGAAAATGAAAAGAATAAATGATTGAATAAAAATAAAATAAAAAACATAATATTTTTTACATTGAATCATATGGGATTCGACTGTTTAAACCTGTCGAACTGAATCACTGAAAATCAGGGTGTTTTACTGACATGTCGGTGCAGTTCGGCATTCTCTGAACAGATTAACCATTACTTCTCTATGGGACAATTTCGCTGCTGTCGAAGATCGGCGATCTGTGTTGAACTGCACTGTATTTCGCTGTCAATTTGCCATTATTTGCCGAATTGAAAGCATTCTGAATTGTTTCCCAAACCTGTCCTCAGGACCCTCTGACTCGCCGGGTTTTCCGGATATATGAAGGCCAGCACAGGCGATATGATTTGCTGCTCAGTGATTACAGGATTCAGTCTGCATTTCCCCAAGGTGATCCTTAAAATCTGGCCTGGTTGAGGGTCCTGAGGAGAGGTTTGGGAAACACTGGAATAGACGAACTGCCACGAAATTGCACTGTACGGTGAAATTCACCTTTTGCTGCACTTCGGTGGCAAGTTCAGTCTCTTCTAAATAACTCTTATAGTGTAGTTTAAACCTGTATGGCTAATTATTATCATTATGTTTACAAACTTTAGCACGTTGTTTTGTTCATCTTTGTTCTCTTTCATTTTGGATGTGCTGGCAATAGTAAATATCATGGTGGTTTTACAAATATGTTGGAATCTCTAGCATTTCCAAACGAGGCACCAGCCCAAACATTTTATTGTCCCCTTCCTTTGTTTCCTCACTTTATAATGGCGGAATATGGTTTACGATAGGAAGCTCATGGGTTGTGTCTAGTATAAGTAACATATTAACCCCGGTACCTGTACAGAGATGTGCATAGGTTTGTGTGGGATAATTGACTGCTATTCTGTGGAAAGCCAGAAACCATCCATTTCTACCATGTTCTAAGTTATTAGGCGTTAAGTCACAAAGGTGCCGCAGCTCTTCACACTAAACCAAAAAATATCAAAGATCCTTAATTACCTTGGTAAGTGGATCATGCAATGTATGTGACATCAAAAGAAGAGGGGGTGAAGCGTCCACCGGAAGAGTATCTATCCCACACGCTGAATATTGGATGTGGGGGTTTCTCTAAATACCCAAATGACAGTTTGCAATGAGAAATACAATACAGCGCTCAAAGACCTAAGTCCATGGGTAAGTGGGGTAGACACAAAATATGTCCATAAACAGTAGTCCTTGTCTTTAGGAGTAGATCTTCTTAAAAATGTAGATGAAGTATGCGCTGTAGGAAAAAACACAAAGAGGACCAAAATTTGCGCAGTATGCCAGCACCCCAAATGAGAGCAACTTATATTGATATTTCACTCACATTCTGGGGAGCCCACAACCGGCTCCTGGGAATAAAGCAGGCAAGGACTTTATATTAGGTGCCCATAGACCCTCCAATCGGTTTCTCCAGAATTCGTCGAGAGAGAAATGCTGTAGGGAAATCAACAGAGACCAAAAGAGCACCTCGTAGTGCGGTAAATTACAAATGATTTAGTGGTTTAAAAGAGCGCCAAGTTTAAACTCACAAGCAGTTGAGCCTCTATTGGCTCCGTCACAATGCGCACAGGGAGTCATATAGGTGTCCCCAAAACCTTCTTTGCAGGGTTCAAAAAAGGCAGACAGCGATTGAATTCAAAAATAAAAACATTTATTAAATAGATAGATCATATCTACCAGACCAGGACGCGTTTCACCAACAGTGGCTTCCTCAGCTGGATATTACATGTCTACTCTTGCTGCTGCCTTTATACAAACTGCATGATTTGTTAAGCAATTAAAAAATTAATTAAAATTGGCTGTGATTGACCTCAGGTGTAGTTGGATCGCGCCCACCATTTTGCGCATGCTCAGAAGCTCCGCGGGTCACCCTGGAACGTGGAAACCAAGGTTTTACATTAAAGTTAAAAAATATATTTAAGTTGCACCCGCCATTTTGCGCAACTCATGCGATTTGCACACTTAATGCACACCTATTGTATTCTATTATTTTTATATAACAATTTCCCTTCATATTCATCCACTATAGGATTGTTCATTCTCCTAGAAGTAATTAGTATTATTACACATATCCATCACGGTATATGACCATGATGGCTTACAGATATGATGGTGTGCCCATCTGCACAATTTCTAGCAATCATTACTTACACGAGCACCTGTTCACTTTAATATATTAGCCCCTAGTATAATTAAATATTATTGCCATTGAGGTATCACATGGTGTTACGGCGCATATGTTATAATACTATTTATTTATGTATACTACTAATGAAATTGTAGCGCTGTGACACCATATAGCATTAGATTATCGATCTACAGTCTATACAGCGTTGTGATTATTATTCTATTATTATATAGTGTAGTGCTGTGCCATTTAGTGTATTCCATATGCCAGCCCTTTTAATAGCCTCTGAGTCTGTGCCCCCGCTCAGACTAAGGATAGCTATCCTTGAGACCACTCTTTTAGGTGCTATGTGGATCATAGGAAACTTATAAGCACCGAGTGGGAGTATAGAGGAGTTCCGCGTTCCAGGTTGGAACGCGAGACGAGTGCGCATGCGCAAAATGGCGGGCGCAACTTAAATATATTTTTTAACTTTGATGTAAAACCTTGGTTTCCGCGTTATATAATATAAGTTGCTCTCATTTGGGGTGCTATCATACTGCGCAATTTTTGGTCCTTTTTGTGTTTTTTCCTACAGTGCATACTTCATCTACATTTTTAAGAAGATCTACTCCTAAAGACAAGGACTACTGTTTATGGACATATTTTGTGTCTACCCCACTTTCCCATGGACTTAGGTCTTTGAGCGCTGTATTGTATTTCTCATTGCAAAATGTATATGACATACCTGTGACGGCAAAGCTGCGTTTCCTTTAAGCAGCGTAAATTCTATCCTGTAAATAATGCAGAGATAGTACGCGCATGCATGTTGTAGACTGTTATTACAGATCCGCGCTGCTCGCTTTACTTAGTGACAGCTATTTTCTTATGCCGGAACCGCAATGTTCCCTTCACAAATCGAAGAAAATTGTTGGTAGCTGATTGCTTTAAAAATGACTTGTAATTTTTCCCATTTCAGAAAGAGGAACAGTTCAGTTAAGTCCGTTGCTTGGAAGCCTTGAAATGCGGATGTAATCTTACTGAATTCTCCATATGCATTAGTCAACAAACAAAAACAGTCGAGTACAAAAAATCACACGGTATCCCAATATAATCCAGGTGCAGTTTGTCCTTCTGAGGCCCCCCTGACATTTCAGAAGCAGAACCAGCCCATACTGTCAGTAATATCGTCATTTTTATTGGTTAGAATGGGTTAGGCTGTGAATATGTATAGAGTTTAGATCAGTATGGTTTTAAATGTAGAAATACTATTACCAGTGGTAAGTGGTGTCCCTCAGGGGTCTGTCATAGGACCAATTCTATTCAATTTATTTATAAATGACCTTGAAATAGGCATCGAAAGTCACGTGTCAGTGTTTGCAGATGACACAAAACTAGGAAAAGTGATACAAGGGGTTATTCAGAGAGATCCGAAATGTGGCCGAAATGTAACCGGACACTGAATTTCAGCGAACAGGGACATTTTGGGGCCATTCGGCTATTCAGAGAGCAGGCAGTTCGTCAAATTTTGGCGAATTACCCACACGGACGGTGCCTGGTCGAGGGCAGTGAAATCCTCATAGAGAAGCAATGGTTAATCTATTCAAAGAACACCGAACAGCTGAGGAATGTCAGTGAAGTGCCCTGCTGTTCGGTGGTTTCATTCAACAGGTTTATTCAGGCGAATCCCATAGGCTTCAATGATAAAAATATTCCAGTTTTAATCCAATATCTAATAAACCGTTTATCATTTTATTCTGCTGTAAAAAGTCTCTTTATCTTTAGATTTTTTTTAGGATCTTTTAGGCATTTTTTGGTCAATTCTTCTTTCGATTTTTTTTTTGTAAATCGACTTTTCTTTTTTCTGTAACAGCCCTTTTTATTATCATTCATTGGATCTTAGATGTAAATTCCAGGCATTTTCGTTCAGTAGTTTTTTTTGCAAGCAGCATTTCGAATTTCAAACTTTCAAGCGTACCTTTTTTTTTTTTGCTTTTTTTCACCCTGTTCGTCTGCATGTTGGCTTTTTCCGTCGGCTGCTCTGCGCTGTGATAGCCGGCTGCTCAGATTTTTCCAGTGTGTTCGGCTTGGTTTTTGCGGGATTTCAGTGATTGTTCGGTGAATGTTCTGCGGGTTTACAGCGAGTTTTCCCTGCACTACAGAGGGCCCTGCGGTGCTTGCTGAATACACAGCAGGGTCGGTGAACTAGAATCGCCCCGAAGTGCAGGGAACGGAAGGGCACCGAACGTGCGGTGACTTTTCTAATCTCGCTGAATAACCCTGACAATGTGAGCAGGATGTTAATTCGCTGCAGAGGGATCTAGATAGATTGGGGGACTGGGCACTTAACCCCTTAATGACCCCTGACGTACCCTGTACGTCCTGTCCTCGGGTCTCCCTTAGACCCGCGGACGTACAGGGTACGTCAGCGGCGCCAAATCCCCCTCCCGCCCGATACTCACCTCCCTCGTCGGATCCCACGGCGATCTGGCAGCGAGGAAGCCTGCCCATGTGATTTACATGGGCAGGCGAGGCTGATGACGTGGCCACGCTGCGTGGTGACGTCATCAGAAGGTGCCCCCATGTGTTTCAATGGGGAGGGAGGGGGGGCTCCTTCGGAGCCCTCTATCTCCCCAACCATTGAAGCTAGGGAGATGCCGTTTGCACCGCTGGAGAGGGGAGAGCCTCCCCTTTCCAGTGGTGTATGGCATTAACAGTTTCGCCGCCGGATCACATTGCGGCGCCAATTGGCGCCAAAACGCGATTCAAACCTGGAGGGGGGCTGACATCTTGGATGTCAGCCAAGCCTCCAGGTCCCCCCCCACCCACTGGCAACCTCACCATATGTGTGAGGATGTCAGTGGGCCAGTTAACCCTCTAGCTGCCATGTAGAGATAAGGGGATCCTAAGGATCCCTTTATCTCCCGATCCATGGCAGCTGGATGGTCATATTTGCCATCATTTGAAAGGCCTGATTATGGCCTTTCAAATGATACCAAACATGACCAGGTTTGGTTTTAAAAAAAAAATTAAAAAAAAATTAAATAAAAAAAAATAATAAAAAATTAAATAAAATAAAAAAATGTTTTTTTTTTAAAAGTTTTTTTTGTCTGGGGGAGTTTAATTAAATAGGACCTAGGCTGTCATCTAAAAATAATTAGCACAAAATGGTCAGAATGAGCGCAGCGCACATAGGTGAACTGTCTCAGCAGTGAAGGGGTTAAAAAGCAAACGCATGTTAAAATTGGGTATTTCTAGTCTCGGGACAAAATTTTGAACCTATTTAGCCGGGGTCTTTTTGGGTGGTTGTAGATTTTGGGGATTAAATTACGAAAAAGTGTGTTTTTACCATTTTTTTCCTCATATTTCATATTTTTTTTTATAGTAAATTATTTGATATGATGGAAATAATGGTATTTCTAGAAAGTCCATTTAATGGCGGGAAAAAGGGTGTATAATATGTGTGGGTCGAATAAACGAGTAAGAGGAAAATTTGTCCTAAACACTAACAGCGCAGAAACGTAAAAACAGCAGCGGTCACTAAAAGACGGATTTGTGTAAAACCGCCCGGTCACTAAGGGGTTAAATGGCAGATGAAATTTAATGTAGATAAATGCAAAGTTCTGCACTTTGGCGTTAAGAACACACAATCAATTTACACCCTAAATGGTACTGAGGTATGGAAATCCAAGCAGGAGGATTTGGGAATAATCATAGACTTCAAATTAAGTAACAATGTGCAATGTCAAACAGCAGACGCCAAGGCCAGCAAGGTATTGTCAGGAATTAAAAGGGGAGTTCACTCTCGAGACTTTATAAATCAATGGTAAGACGCACCTTGAATATGCTGTGGGGAATGGAAGATTGAAGTTATGAGGAAAGGCTAACAATTTTACTGTTTAGTTTAGAGAAACGGCACCTTAGAGGGGATCTGATAACCCTATATAAATATATACGGGGCCATTATAAACCATTGTCTGGAAACCTATTCATTAACAGGACTATAAACAGGACACGAGGTCACCCATTTAGACTGGACGAAAGGAAATGCAGCCTAAAGCATAGGAAGAGTTATTTTACGGTGAGAACAATAAAGCTGTGGAATTCTCTGCCTGTTGAGGTGGTTGAGTCAGAGTCTGTACAGACTTTTAAAAGATGATGACTTCCTGCAGACACAGAATATTAAGGGTTATAATATATAATATGTGGGTAAACGCTGTTTGATCCAAGGAGAAAACTGACGTCATTCTGGGGTCAAGAAGGATTTTTTCCCCCAGTTTGTTGCATATTGCCGAGCGCTTCAGACTGGGTTTTTTGCCTTCTTTTGGATCAACAGCAGTAGGTGATGTGTGAAAGGCTGAACCCGATGGACGCATGTCTTTTTTCAGTCTATGTATAAGTCAAATGGTCAAGCTGTCAAAATGTTGTTCAATGTATTGTAACCCTATCTATACTGTGCCTATTGTACAGCGAAGCGAAATATGCTGGCGCTTTATAAATACGTTCCTTCTTGTCACTGTGACCACTCAATGTAATTTGAGGTGCCCTCACCATTCCCCTGATTTAGCTCTTTATGCGCAAGGCATTAGCTCTGCCCAGAAAATCAGATAAGCAAGTGCTTATCCCAGCTTCACGTACTTAGACCCGGAAGAGAAGCACTCACTTTGTGAGCCACTGGATTGGCTAGATGCATGAGCAAGGGACATAAATGGGGGACATGCAGGACCAGAATAACACCAAGTCATGGGGTCAGTGGGTTCAAGTAGAAGAGTGACTTCCTGGGACATCCAATGCTGGATTAGTCCACCAGGAGACAAAAAAATAAATAAATCCGATACAAACTGCTCAGTGGCATGGGTTTCTCCAGCCTGAGGCCCAAACCCTATGCCCTGCTCACCTGGCAAGCCTGGCAAGGTGAAACAATGGGTGGTTAAAGACTTTTATTGAACAAATAGGAGTTGAACATAGGTTAATTGGGTTGCGAAGGGGAGAAAAAAAAACACATTTAAAAGCTTTTCTCTCTGATGGCTGATAGTTTGTAAATAAACAGTAGTAAAACCACATCACCAACACGCGACATGCCCTTACCTGACACAGGACAAAGTACAAGAGCAATGAAAGGAGGTTAAGGAGATAGAGTGCCAGGAACAAGTTATATATGCGGTACTCATCAAACTATATATATAGTCCTTCCAGGTAATCAGCAATTCTCATCTCTCGATTTAAAAAAATGTCAGAGTCAACATTTCGGTTCCCTTGAGAACTTTCATCAACAATCAGATGCACTAGGACAATCAGATCATTTTATCACCTTAATTTTAGGGAAATCAACCTCGGTATCCTCCATTTATCCTGTGGTAAGCATAAGGATGTGCATCATGGTCTGCATGTCCATCAAAGTAACGAGGCATTATTATTATTATTATTATTATTATTTTATAAAGCGCCAGCATATTCCGCAGCGCTGTACAATAAGCACAGTACAGACAGGGTTACAATACATTGAACAACATTTGACAAACAGTACAGGAGGAGATGAGGGCCCTATTCCCGTAGGAACTCACAATCTAGGAGGGTTGGGGTTGGAAACAGGAGGAGAGGACTGTAAGGTGAGAGTGATTGATGGTTGTGTCAGTGAGTTGGGTGGTAGGCTTCCCTAAATAGGAATGTTTTCAGGGAGCGTTTGAAGGAAGAGAAGTTAGGGGAAAGTCTGACAGCACGAGGGAGAGCGTTCCAGAGAGTGGGGGCTGCGCGTGAGAAATCCTGCAGTCTATCATGGGAAGAGGTGATGCGGGGAGAAGCTAGGCGCAGGTCACTGTTTGACCTTAGGGAGCGGGCTGGGGTGTATTTGGTGATTAGTGAGGACAGGTAGTGGGGCGCTGAGTTAGTGAGGGTTTTGTAGGTAAGGATAAGGATTTTGAACTTAATTCTGCAGTGGATGGGGAGCCAGTGAAGGGACTCGCAGAGGGGAGCGGCAGAGACAGAGCGGCGGGTGAGGTGAATTAGCCTGGCGGAGGCGTTCAGGATGGATTGTAGGGGGGAGAGGCGGGACAGAGGGAGGCCAGATAAGAGAATCGGGAGATTACCAGGGCGTGTATGAGTTGTTTTGTGGTGACAGCGGTAAGAAATGGCCGAATTCTGGAAATATTACGCAGTTGGTATCGGCAGGAGGAGGAAAGAGACTTGATGTGGGGGATGAAGGAAAGAGCAGAGTCCAGTGTAACTCCAAGACAGCGAACTTGGTTTGATGGGGAGATGGTGATACCCTCCACCGTGATAGAGAAGTCAGGAGGTGGGGAGGCATTAGAGGGAGGAATAAGTAGGAGCTCAGTCTTTGACATGTTGATCTTTAGGTGGTGGGAGGCCATCCAGGAGGAGATGCCAGATAAACAGTCACTGACTTTTGAAAGGACAGGGGGAGAGAGATCAGGGGTAGAGAGGTAGATCTGAGTGTCATCAGCGTAGAGGTGGTAATTAAAGCCAAAGCTGTTGATGATTTTGCCCAGGGAGGAGGTGTAGATGGAAAAGAGCAGAGGACCAAGGACAGAGCCTTGAGGTACACCAACAGATAGAGGCAATGAAGAGGAGGAGTTACCAGCAAAGGACACACAGAAGGACCTGTTGGATAAATAGGAGTCAACCCAAGCAAGTGCAGTGTCACCGAGACCCAGAGAGTTGAGGGTCTGTAGAAGGAGGGGGTGGTCAACAGTGTCAAAAGCAGCCGAGAGGTCAAGCAGGATGAGAATAGAATAGTGGCCGTGTTTTTTAGCAGTTAGGAGGTCGTTGGTGACTTTGGTGAGGGCAGTTTCAGTTGAGTGTAGCGGACGGAAGCCAGATTGCAGGGGGTCAAGTAGGGAATTGGAGGACAGGAAGATGGAGAGGCGGTTGAAGACTAGTTTTTCTAAGAGCTTAGAGGTAAAGGGAAGCAGGGATACAGGACGGTAGTTGGATGGAGAGTTGGGATCTAGGGATGGTTTCTTTAGTAAAGGGGTAACTAGCGCGTGTTTGAAGGCGGATGGAAAGGAGCCAGTGGAGAGAGATAGGTTGAAGATGTGTGTGAGAGCAGGGGTGAGGGAGGAGGAGAGGGGAGGAATTAGATGTGAGGGAATGGGGTCGAGCGGGCACGTGGTGAGATGTGAGGAGGACAATAAGGAATTGACTTCCTCCTCAGTGGTTGGGAGGAAGCGGCAGAGGGTGGCAGAGGGGACCTGTGGGAGTGGAGGTGGCAGATAACTATCTTGTGTTGGGATGTTGCTTCTGATAGTTAGAGTTTTACTGAGGAAGTAGTCTGCCAGGTCTTGAGCGCTGAAGGCAGCTGAGGGGGGAGGTGCAGGTGGGTGGAGGAGGGTGTTGAAGGTGGACCAGAGCCGTTTAGGGTTGGAGGACAGCGTAGATATAAGAGATGAGAAGAAGGATTGTTTGGCCAAGTGGAGGGCAGAGGTGTATGACCGGAGAATAAACTTGAAGTGAACAAAATCAGCTTCAGAGAGGCATTTGTGTTACCTGGCTGCCCATCACTTTTTACTGCTGTTATACTTCCTAAAATTATATCAGTCACAACACAGACGGCTGTAACAACCGATGGGACAGAGACAGTGGGGAAATGCCTGTCTGTGTTATTAGGGGGAAAACAGAATCTTTTCATAGTTTTACTTACACCTGGAAGATCTGATAGTGACTCATTAAAGGGATATGCATGTCTAGAAAAAGTTTTTTTAAATTGACATTTAAATACTTTTATTCTAGTTTGTCTATAGGTATAAAAGTTTTAAAAATGTGGAAAAAAAAAAAAAGGTTTATTTTCTTGCTTTAAACTCTGTCATTTCATCTTCTCCAGCGACGCCCCTCAGCTAGGGGTGTTTCTTCAGCTCCTACTTCCAGAATATTCCCCGCCTCCTTCCCGCTCACTACTTCACCCTCTATTGCACCCAGCAAAGCTTCACATGAACTACATTTCTTGCTCCATCTTGTCCACAGCCCCCATGCACCCCACTACTTCACATACTCAGCTATTACCCTCACCTAGTGTGTCACCCCTCTCCTCTTAGATTGTAAGCTCTTGGGCAGGGTCCTCTCTCCTACTGTTCTGTGTGTTTAACTTGTATGGACATTTGTTATTCTGCCTCTCCCATTGTACAGCGCTACGGAACTTGCTAGTGCGTTTTAAATACCTGTGACTGTATGAACTAACACAAGCTGTGCAGCTCAGGACCTCAGACTGGGGAAACCGAGGAGCTGAATATTAGCATCTCTGCAACTGTGAAAGCAAAACTCACTGACCCGGTGACCTGCTCACACCCTCACGCTCTCCTCACACACAGACTCACTCCTACTCACTGTCTCCCGCAAAGTCCCTCACTCTCACTCTTTCTTGTGCTGTCTGTCTCTTGTGCGAGCTCTCTCTGTGTATGGATTTATTTCCTTCCTTGGCTCTGCAGTAGCTGGGGGTGAAAGTTCAGCCCCCTCCTCCCCTCAGCTCACAGTGCAGGAGGGAGGAGGAGCAACTCAGACACACATGCTCAGTGCGTTTTTTAGCTATACCTAGGTATAGACACTGATTGATTGGTTAGTGTAAAATGCCTCCTGAGGTAGGCGTGGAAAACACCAAGAAAGAAGTTCAGGTAAATATGAAAAAATATCACATACTTGCTTTTTGTGCCTGCTGAATGACATTACTGACTCATTCAAAAGGCATTGCACGTTTTTAAAAGCACACTAGCAAAGCATGCATGTCCCTTTAAGGACAGCTAGTCCTCAGGTGGATTTAGAAGGATCGCATGGGTACAAATGCCATGCATTGGCCCCCTCCAGCACAAATGTATTTAATAATGCTCATAGGAGAGATTTTCCTCCATTGTCCAAAGACATAGTGCATTAAGAAAGCCCAGGTGGAGTTTGTGAGTGACGCCGTGACATTTCCTCATTCATAACAGATGGCATTCAAGAGCAATCAGGGATGTACCGTTTTGGTGAAAGATTCACTATAGATACTATACAATATACTGGGCTCCTGATCGAGTACCTTACAGATCGAAAGGGATATAGTGGTCAAAAATATCATGCTTAATTTTGCTTTTCATTTTGACCTGATAAGGCCCACGTCAGACGAAACAGCGAGAGATCACATCCATGTTGCTGCATAGTTTAACGTCCGTCGTAGCATAGAATCATGATCAATAGAGACCCACACACAAACTGCGTCCGCACCGAATTGCGCACGTGGCAAACGGATGCAAGTTAGGCAAGAATGTAAAACCGCTAGAACGGAAGCGCAGAGTGCGCCACGTCCGCGTAGCATTGTGTGTGTGTGATGGAACGAAGTCAGACGAACCGCATTTGCGACATCCAGCACCTTGACGCACAAAATGGCTTTTCATATCATGTATCAATTTTTATCATTTTTCATATTCATTTTATTTCCCATAGTTCCCTTTTTTTTCCCAACGTCCGTCAAGAAAAACAGATCGTGTGGTGTCTACAGCATCTTCCGTCAGTACGTCCATCCGTTGTGCACGCACGCAGAGTGCTCTCAGAATGCACTCGTCTGACATTAGCCTTAAGTCTCATTAATTGTATAGTTGAACTCCCATGAAAGGGTTAAAAGCCAAACTTAAGCTCCATGATATATATATATATAAAAATTTTGAGAGTGTTTTACCAGGAAGGATACATTGAGATTTCTCTCGTTTTCAAGTATGTTCTGGGTGGCGAGTATGTACCGTTAGGTGTCTTGCCCAAGGACACTTACTGGAGAGGTGCTAATGCTGGGATTTGAACCTGTGTCTCCACAGTTAGAGCAGTGATGTTACCTCTACTCCACCCAGCCAGTACATATGGAGTGTAAGTTCCCTGTATGTTGTCAATTTATGTTGAGATGTACTTATGTTTTATTGTATTATCCAAATGTCGTCTTATCCTGCACAGCGCTGAGGAATCTGCTGGCGCTTTATAAATAATGTATAATAATCACCGCACAGCACATGATTCAGTCCACATATAATACTGGGTTTATGTTTTGGTGCACAGATAATAACGGATCTTGTAATAATCAGCTGAATGACCATCAACTAACAGGTCAGATGGGGTTAATATTTAACCCCCTTGTCCCGGTTTTAACTTGGTTTTTACCTTTAATTGTCACTTGCCTTGCTAAAGATTGCCACCCAGTGGATAAAGTGTGCAATGGCATATCTTCTGCTGTTTGAACATAATACATAACAAATTGAAAGATTATCAAACGTTGCAAAGTACTTATGATTTATGGTGTGTATTTAATTTTTTTTGCCCAAAATTAGTTTAAGATTAAAAGGATAGTCATTTCAGCATGTTTAAATAAATATTAAAGAATTTACATCAATTATTCATTTCCTAGCACCTTATTTCAATTTAAAAGCGTGTAAAAATAACAATTCACGTAAGAGCTTACGGTCAGTGTGTTTTTTTAAAAAAAAAAAAAAAAAAAATCAGCTGATTTATCTGAAAATATTATTTGGAACAGACATAGGCGTGCGCAGGGGTGTGCATGTTTGTTACATTTTAAATGTCCCCTATCTCGTTCATGATAAACAGCATAAAAGAATGACTAACAGGCTTGTTATTTCTAATGCAAAATGTTCTAAGCATATGGCTGAAATCAATAAATGTTCCATGGGTGTACACCAGAATGTAACAGGCTGCACACGCCAGTGTCTTGCACACCCTAATGTAACGAGTTGCGCACACCAGTGTCTGCACACCCTAATGTAACAGGGGTAAGCACACCAGTGTCTGCACACCTGTAACAGGGTGTGCAGACACTGGCGTGCACACCCTAACGTAACGGGGTGAGCACGCCAGTGCACATCCTAATGTAACAGGCTGTGCACGCCAGTGGGAACATATATTCGAAAAATGCTGCTGGGCTAAAACAAAAAACACTAGCTGATAAAACCGCCAGTTTCATACAGATTTTTGCATTTAAACACATCCAATGTTTGAAATCCTTTTTTTTTTTTAATCTTATTCACTCTAGAAAATCAAAAATTGAAAAGTAAAGTCGCGAGAGCCGATATTTGATCCAAATTAATATCAGCAATGGAAACATTGGTAAACCCACATTTGAATCTCCCAGACTGAAAATTGCCTAAAAATAAATAACTTGAAAAAAGGTCTAAATTTCCCTGTCGGGTCAAATTAAATCAAGCCCTTAGTTGGCAAGTAAAGAGCATGCCTAATGAAACAAGAGCTGAACATTTTGTTGTATCCCCATCCAGGTCATTATTGCTGCTGCCCCTTTCTGTGTTTTCTTTTTAATCCCCAATGGAATTGTTCCTGGTGAGGGTATAAATATAAACCCATCAGTTTAGCTTTTAGCTGATAAGCAGCATGAGGATATGTGGTTGCTTAGAAAAGCAGCTCTTGGTTTCATTAGGCAGGACCCACCTGACCCAGCGGTACCGTGACGTGGTGGGTGAGCTTACACTATAATGGCCATTCTAGCAAACCAAAACCTCTGATTGTGTTTCGTTAGCAGTGAGCGCAGATGACAACATTTTTTCTTACGTTTTTATACATGAAGTGGGATGGATACTTCTGGTCTACGCAACCACCCTGAGAGGTAATAGGCGCAAAAGTTTTTTCTGCATATAAGGACATGCGTTGCAGTGATTTCTATCCACTGTAGCTATCAAACGGTGCCTGCTCTACCTGACCCCTCTTGCCTGAAGCACAAAGAGCAATTCTCGAACACAGTGGTTCTCAACCGCAGTCCTGAAGTACCCCCAAAATCGGTCAGGTTTTCCAGTTATGCGAAGCACAGCACAGGTGATATGATTTGCTGCTCAGTGATTGCAGGACTCAGTCTGCATTTCCCCAAGGTGAACCTTAAAATCTGGCCTGTTAGGGGGTACTTGAGGACCGCGGTTGGGAACCACTGCTCTAACACATCACCCGATACTTTAGAAGCAGGCAGCTGAGGGGAGTTGGAGAATGGAAGGAGTATACAAACCCCAGAAAACTAGTGCCCCAACAACTCTTGCCTACATATTCTGATTATCCTTCACCCTGACAACACAGCAATGCTCGCTTCACTCTGCCTACTTTCTTGAAATACAGACAAAAGCAATTTTTACCTACAGGTTGAGTATCCCTGCAAAAGCACTTGCAAGGTCAATTTGACTGCATGTGGCTCCAGAATAAAGTTCATTACAACCGATGTGCCAGCCTGGGATCAAGAGCTGGGGACATGTTTTTGTCTACGTGACAAGACAGATCTAGCTGCTCTGCTGTAGCACATTTTGCCCCAGAGATGTCACCATCTGCCCGAAATAGTACATACAGTATGGCAATGTGCTGTAGGGATTCTATGGCATATTTATAATGTACGGCTAATATAAAATGCTTTTCCATAAAACCACTGGCACGAGTGATTTTATGTAAAGCATCTGGCAGCTAAGCAGTTACATGACTTATTCAGCCTAAGAGTAACCATTGATGGCCCAGTGTTTTTTAGCAGTCACTATAATTAATGTGTTTGCTTGTTAGCATTGGCTCTGCCAATCACATTAGGGAACATCAACTGAATCATGGACGTTAGCTAAAATAGCACGGGGAAATGTCAGCTAAGTTGACCTTTTTAGCACCTGCTTGACTCTTCGTTTGTCCAAAGTAAGTAAGAAAAATAATAATCGTGTTCTAAAGGGGAGCAATGTTCTGGATCCAGAGGTGAGCTCAAAAAAGGTGTGTGTCCTTAGCGATTAATTTGAAGTAATGCTTTACTGTACAACACAAATTCTATAATATTATCATTATTATAGGTGTTATTCAAAGAACGCCGAATTGGCCACGTACAATGATTTTCTCCATACCGTGCAGTTTCATGGTCATTCAAAACGCTGGCAATGCGTCAAATTTCCAGCAAATTACAGTGCAATTCGGAGGCCGTGAAATCCCCTTACAGAAGCAATGGTTAAATCTATTCAGAACACCGAACAGCAGGGAAATGTCAGAAACGCCCCGAATTTTCGGTGGTTTCATTCAACAGGTATAAAACAGGCGAAACCCATAGGTTTCAAATGGAAAAACATTCCCCGTCTTTCTTAAATATTTATTCAAACATTTATTCTTTTAAAAAAGTCTTTATTTTTTTATTTTTTTTAGGCATTTGTCGGCAAAATTTTTAATTCCGATTTTTTTTTTTAATTATTATTCTGTAACAGACTTTTTTTTTTTTTTGAGAAAGTATTTTACCAGGAAGGATACACTGAGATTTCTCTCGTTTTAAAGTATGTCCTGGGTGGCGAGTATGTACCGTTGTGGTTCTTGGGCACCTATTTTTAAGAGTACCCTTTAAATGTAGTTTCATGAAGGGGGGGGGGCTCGGGTTAGGTAAAGATAATCTCTGAATGGTGGTAAAAGTTGTTACACTTTTCCTACAGATCCTAACCTTATTTCTTAGTGGTTTATCCACGGTTCAATCTGCATTA
The DNA here is from genome assembly GCA_009667805.1 of Leptobrachium leishanense. NCBI lineage: Eukaryota > Metazoa > Chordata > Amphibia > Anura > Megophryidae > Leptobrachium > Leptobrachium leishanense. The sequence goes on from CM019066.1 coordinate 113,332,708, forward strand.
ATCTGCGGCTTCTAGAGGATGTGGAAACAAGTCCCGATAATAATGGAAGCCCATTACAGGATGGACGCACCATGTGCATAAAGTGATCAAGCAATATGGAATTGGTGAAATGAGAAGATAACTCAAATGAGTGGGAGCATGGAAAATCATTTACCTTTCAACATCGTAAACTCACATGAAGCTAAAGTGAACCTAGCGCTTGTAGGTCCCCTTTAATGAATGTATCTTTCATTCACATTTGTTAACGTGGGAGTCTACTTCGTCCATTTCTCAGTGCATCCATTTAAAATAATGTAATACAAACAAAGCATGTTACAGTTATTTAATAAAATCGGACTTTATACACGCAGACTAAAACCGAATGTAAGAAAAAAAAAACTCACAATTTCTTAAATAAGTTTAAATAGAACAGTGTCTGCAACTAATTGATATAAAAATATGCCATCTTTACAGCAATGTATTCACCAAAAGCTGTTCTGTGTAACACACAGCTCTAGGACAAGTTTACCCTAACCATGGTCATAATGAATATCATATTGCCAAGGTGTATCGTGCAAGAAGGATAGCAGACCAGAGAAACCAAAATATCAGCTAAATGTCCAGAATTTCAGTCATACCTCTGGTTTTATTTTAAATGAAGAAAAAAAAAAAAAAAAAGATATAGAGTCCATTAACAGCTAAACAGATCTGCTCTTTTTTTTGCAAAATGAATATTCAGCGTCTGTGTCTGCCATGTCCGGAATGGCCACTGCCATGATGTTTGCTTTTGTGTGATCTCTCAAAAGACCGGGACCTCTCTCGTCTATCCCTATGATGTCCCCTGTCATGTCTGTGCTTCTTGCCAAGATCACCATGTTCCCTGGATTTGCTTGGAGTAGGGGAATGAGACTTTTTCGTTTTATGACCATGCCTGCTCGGGCCCCTCAGCTCCTCCACTCGATGCTTTGGTTTGAGACGTGGCGATCCATGGTTATGCTGCCTGTGTGGGCTCTCACTGTGGCTGCGAGATCGGCTTCTTGACCTTGAACTGTATGTTCCTGAACGACTTCGTCTGTTGTTGTAACTTAAAAGATATTAGAATGTTAATTACACATAAAACACAAAGTACTTCCAATTTAGTAGGTAAATAAACTGCTTGAAAGTCAAAAAGGTGTCTGTTCACTTTGTGAGAAACAGGCCAGAACTCAAATTTTATTTGTAAGTAAACACTTCAAAAAAGTTTCCCTGGTTTTGGGCTGATTATTGTACACTTGCACTTAAAACAGGGCTCGACAAATCCCGGTCGCCAGGTCGCCATGGCAACTAAAAATTGCATCCTGGCGCCTGGGCTTTGTCAGCCCATTCACTGTTGGCACAAGCATGAGAAATCTTTATTGTAGTTCTGTGCAGCATCTGCCCAGCAGCTCCACCTCATGCTGTTGCCAATTGTCAGGGGGCCAGCTTTCCCCACTGCTCCTCCCCCACAGGCATCTAACAGAAGGTGTGCTGTGTTGAGTATTCATGTCTCGCTTATGTTGCTGTGATGTGTAGCTTTACAGATGCACAGCACAGGTTTACGCACAGTTACGCCTCTCAGCTTTTGCCTAATAACTTTAGGATCCTTAAAAACTTTGTAGATTTCAAACTGTAATAGCAGTGACAGGGGCAGAGACTGGAGACTATCGCTCCCTTATTACCATAAAAACTAAATGGCTCCAAACTTTTTATCTGGCTCCTAGATTCAAAGCAAATTTGTCAAGCCCTGAAAGAAAATTAGTTTGCTGACAGAACTGGTGGAGTGATGGACCTTCCAATTTACTGGAAAACGATGCAAGTCAAGCACAAAGATATATAGCAGGCGGGTGCACATATAAATTTGTTTTACATATCCCAGGTCCATTCGAACAAGGTTTTGCCATTAATTTGATATGATGAAGAGCACTTTGCGTTTAAACATTTGATGTGGACATATTGGTGCTAGAACACGTTCTTCAAGCGATTCCAAATAAAAAAAAAAATAATTCACCCAAAGCCTTGTTTTGATTGTCCATCCTACAACCAATATTAATCCTTTGCAACCGCGCAGATGGTACCTGGAGGGAGTACGCCCTGCTTGCTGGCTGATGCTGCGAGTCCCTCCTCCAGCCCACCTAGAAGCTGTTGTGCGACATTGGCTGCGGGGGGGGGGGGGGGGGGACGACGACACACACCCTGCATACAGGCCATCTGGCAGCAGCCAACGTCGTGCCGACTGCTGGGCAGGGTGAAGGAGGCCCATTGAAGTCAGCAAGGCGTACTAGGACGCCCTGCAACTTCAAGGCCCATCCGCCACAGGGACGGCATACTATGGAGGGAAAGGGTTACATGACATCTTGGTGCTGCCTAAACATAGCACACAAAATAAAAAGACAGGCACACTAGTTGGATGCTTTATGAGGTTTTATTACATGCATGAAACAGGGATTGTGGACCAACTAGAGCCTATTTCACATCAAGACTTTAAAAAGGCTCTAAATTTGAGCTGAAACATCAGGACATCCGTGTAATAAAAACTCCTTAATTATTCAACAGTCGAGCTTGGTCTTGATTATAATTTGATTAGGGCTGCAACAAGTATTTTCACAATCGATTAATTGGCAGGTTGAACTTTTTTTGATTACTTGAAGTAACACTATGTAAAAATCAAGCAACCCCTCCTTTTTATTTCTTATACAATTTGTGTATCTAACATTCATATGCAACTACCCAAATTGTGTATCTAACGTTCATATGCAACTACACAAATTGTGTATCTTGCATACTTTTTAAAAACACAAGGTACGGAAGTGCCTGCTCAGAGTGATGGATTGATGCTGTGTGCGCAGCTCAACCCTATGTTTTTTTCCCCAAAAGAACGCTGGTACAAGTGCTCAGATAGACAAGATATCAGAATTTAAAAAGGGAGATGTTCGGGGGCTCTCTACAAAAGCCTGAACAATTTAAAAAGCTAAAGTGGCCAGGGTGCGAAGAATGTCCCTTTAAAATAACTTCATAAACAAACTGAGTGGGTAAAAGGACTGGAGGTGGGACGAATTGAGGAGTCCGGGCAAGGGACTGACTTAAGTGTGAGAGAGTTTGGGGGAGGGAAACAGACCATAGTGAGAGATGGCAGCTCCCGACTGGATAGAGATGGCAGGGAGTGGAGTGGTAGCACAGGACTCCAGGCCCAAGTAAGGATTACCCACCAGCTGAACAGCTTCTCCACCCAGTGCCAGTACCCCCAGGGTCTGTGCAATACTCGTAGTCCTGGAACTATTGTAAACCAAACAAAAAAAAACTGCTTCTATCTGAACTAACATCATACCAAGTAAAGCAGCTGGCACATCAACTCCGAAGTAGAGTCTGAGATTAAGCAGTGTGTGCTGTACAGAGTAATCAACCAATTAAAAATCGATAATGAGGTAGTTGTCAACCATTCTCATTATCAATTGTTTCAGCCCTAAATTTCATATTACTATAGGACTGGAGCCACCCTGTCCTGCGAGGTACCTGGGTGCAGTGATCACAACAGGTGTGTGCCTTTCCGGTCGTCTCCACTGCCCTCAAAGATGTGACATCCCACACTTTTAGACACAAATGGTACACAATACGTTTCATAAAAGGCACGATAAATTATACAAACAATGACACAGGAGAATTGAATAACTGCAGTTATTACTCACTGTCTACGTGGGGAGTGAGATCTGGATCTTGACTTTGTTTGGGATCTTGACCTGCTCCCACTTTTGCTTCTTTTTCCCTCTTTACGCAATCTGCAAGCGATTATATTTTAGCAAGCTTTCTTTGCAAGTAAATGTTTGGGTGCACATTAAAATATACAACACAATCTACTACATGCCATTTGCCAGCAGCAATACACAATTCCCTTCTCGATATAGCCAAACAAATGACAATTATCAGGTCTATTCAGTAAATGGTTAAACTCAGGAGAACTGGCAGGAGAAGAAAACAATCTAGATCAAATAGCCGATGTGGAAAGTGAGATAAATGGGAGAAGGTTTCTAGTTTAGCTATTTTGACCTGGATTTTTCACTTCTGCCAATCCTCCGGAGTTTCACCTTTATTGAATAGGCCAGTATGTATTTTATCTGTAAGATGTTATAAGAGACCGTACCACTGTCTTATCTTATTAGTACACTGGACAAGAGTATATTAAAAGGGATACCCAGTTGAAAAATAGAGTTTCCTTTTCTGCCCTTAGATTGGGCAAAGGCGACTGACAGCCACTGCCCATTATTTTTTTTAATTACTTTTGGTTATTTTACTTACCCGTTTTCCCTCACCGAACATAGCGTCTCCTCTTCGGCCCCGGGATTCCCAATCCAGAAGTTCCTTAAGCTTTTCTGCACTCCTACGCAACTGAAAATTGTGCACAGCTATGGAACTTGCAGACTTTACGTACGCAAGCTCCGTAGCACCTGCACTGCTCACATCCTGACCACTTTAAAACTATAAAAGAGAGCGATCTCTGGCTTCAAAGGCACAATCATCTGTTGCCCCGATAAAGCGAGATATCTTGGTATGCTGATCTGCAGCCCAAAAGCAAATTAAATTTGTTTGCTTTTGGGCTGCAGATGGTGCCCCCAAAGTTCTAGCCCTGTGGGCATTTCTTAAAGAGCTAAAACTGTAAAATCAGCTGCTGAAAGCGCTGAAACATCAAGCTTACAGCAGCCAGTGCAGGGAGAAGAAAATAAACCAACCACTAAAAGATCTAACTCAATTTGGCAGTAGTTGGCACCATCTACTGGCCAAAAATAGGTATAAACGCAAATATTTCTTCATTAACTTAAAATGTTTTTTCAAAAAAAAAACACTGGTTTCTGATTTTTTTTTAATTTTTTGAGAAAATCACTTGGCAGTGAAGGGGTTACAGGCAGAGTAAAAGGATCAATGCGGCAAGGGACTAGAGTCCTTCCCAATAACATAACCCCCCCCCCCCTTCATTGAAGTGTAACTCAGAACTTACCCGTTATAAGGGCTTTTTAAGGACTGCTTGTCATCAGGGTCACGTTTAAATTTTGTAGAGACTGGAGACTTTTCTTCCACCTTAATTTCTCGTGGAGATGCTGGAGGGGGGAGGGGGGAAATCATAATTATACAAACAAGAAATTAACTCAAATGAAACCGAGTGAAAGACTACAGAGATTCAACCCGTTGTCCAGTTGTGAATTAACAGTGATTAAGTTGAACAGGATTCCTCGGTTTCATTCAGAATGAAGAGGAATTCTATGTTATGCATGGGTTTTCTCAAGTTGCATAAAGATAGACATACAACAGAAACTCTGGTAAGCAATCTAAGGCTAGGGTCAGACTGAGGCAGTGCGAACGCGCGTTCTGGCGCACTTAATCACGGCCGTGCTAGCAGCAGATGCCGGGCAATGACGGCCAATATACGAAGTACGGTCGCACAAAAGTCCGGCTGCGCAACGCAAGTGGAAAATGAACGCATTTTTTCGAGAACGTTAAACCACTAGTACTGACGTACAGAGTGCGCTGCGTCCGCTAGCGGCGTGTGTGCGTGAATTGGAGACATCAGACGCTGCTAATGTCCGGCCAACATAACGTCCAGATGCAAGAAGTGTTTTATTGATGATCCGTACAAAATCACGGATGAAACTGCGCATAGTATGACCGCTATTGCGTATTCCGTGAAAAAATACGTCCATTCTTCGAACGCACATTTTCACGGACAACGTGAAAAATGCGTTAGTCTGACCCTAGCCTAAAAGTAAAAAAAGCTAGAAAGTATCTGTTTTCCAAACTAGAGATGTATTAATCCTGCGTTAGTAACCCTTCGCTAAAGGTCTGCAAAATGAACAGTATGGAGGTTACAAATATTAAAAGTTTAACAGGCACCACTATATAGAGTTTAAAAAGCGACACACCACAGCGTGCGGCCAAACTTATGAGTGGTCACACTGTTCTGAGACCACTGCCCCCCCCCCCACTTGGTGAACCACCAGTTGGGGTGATTCAGCCCTCCAAGTGCTGGGACTGGTCACACACAGAACTTGAGCAATAAGCTCTGGATCTGTGGCTTAGGTATCCAATTACCAGCAATGACTCTCAATGCATTGTGGTTTTGAGAGCCACTGGATTGGCTGGAGCATCCAGACCCCCTGCAGACACGTGACGTGCTGCGACTGGTAGCAGATCATGTCCTGCAGGGTTCAGAGGAAAAAGAGCACTGGATTCAGGTGATTTTTTTTAAAGGAATCTAAGGGGTTAAAAACAGGAGTAGGATTACAGGGAGTCAGGAGGGGTTAATGTTTGACACCAGATGAATAGAAGCAGTTCTTAAAAGTGTACAAATGAATAAAGCCCCCCCCTAAAAAAAAAAACAAAAAAAACTTACAGGGTTTTGATGAAGGCGAGAACCCTCCCATAGTTGAGAGAGCTGGCGTTCCATCAGGATTTAATCCCTTTGCTTTTAATTTAGCTTCTTGCAATGCCATTTTCTTCTTTTCCACTTCTTTTTCCAATAACTCATAATTTGGCTAAAAAAAGTAAATAAATATTACAAGAAACTCCTTGCATTAATGCCACTGTATTACTTGTGGTTTCTGATCACTAAAGGGATCTCAATGATCTATACTACACGGTGTAGAGCGAAGTGAAGGAACTGTGTGGTTTTAACAGCATCCACTCTTCGTTCTATTTTTCTGGTTCATACAGAGCAGCTTCTTCCTCATAAGCCTCCCAATCCTCAGTCTATAACAGCGGTTCCAACTCCGGTCCTCAGGTACCCCTAACAGGCCAGGTTTTTCAGATATCTGAAGTACAGCACAAGTTATATGGAAATGCAGACTGAATCCTGTAATCACTAAGCAGCAAATCATAAGGTGATCCTTAAAATCTGGCCTGCTAGGGGTACCCAAGGTCAGGAACCACTAGTCTATAAGCATTTCCTTACAATACCAATACTGCAATTTATCATTAAAACAATTATACACTGTTTTTATATATCAGAAATTGTGTTTATAATTAAAGCACGACCAATAAAAGACGGTTTCCGATACAAAACCTCTAGAGAAATTCATGCGGGTCAGCAGCATATGAAATTACAACCGGACTTTGGTTTATTTATTCTCATTCCACTTCAATTATCGTTCTATTCATGTCTGATATAGCAAACAAGTGAGCTTTTTACAGTTTAGAGCTAGAGCTGTACATGATCCAGACAATTACACTTACGGTGCATTCATTCTGCAAATTTTAAGCCATGGACTCACAGGAGAAGCAAATACTCGCCTCTATTTTAAAACAGCAGCAAGAGAAATTGAACATGTGAAAAGAAAATGTTTAACATTAACCCTCTCGCTTAGCCCCTCCCCCAGTCTATAATCCTTTGCGGTCCAGAAGAGGCAGTTAAACCAGAAATACTACCTCTTTCTTGCTGCTGCAGCTCAAGAGTTAAGTGCTCCATTACAGTTTCCTCAAGTTTTACAGCCATTGTGCTTGATTTATTATATTAGGTGGGGCGAGCTAGGGATTCTACAGCTTTTTGGTACAGAGTCAGTACGTGCTGGGAGCTGTACCCTGAATGAGCCCCCAGAGGGAGAGTGCTGACAGATTTTGCCACGGGATTTGCTCATCTTGCGTGACTGAGGTAAGACACAAGTGATAGCGTGGCAACAGACGCTGACTGGAGCTTGAGTCTCTGCACGGTGGGAAAATGCAGCCATGAGCAGAGAGAGACCCGCGCTGCCTGCGAAAAATGTGGGAACACAACCCGTGATTCAGGAAAATATCCCAAATGTGACTGGTCAGAAAAACTGGTGGTCGTCCCAGGTTGAAGCCAAGACAACCAGCTTAACGTAGCGCACCACGAATAATAAATAAATCAAGCACAATGACCGTAAAACGTTAGGAAACCTTAAACGGAGCACTTAACTCTTGAGCTGCAGCAGAAAGAGGTAGCATTTCTGGTTTAACTGCCTCTTCTGGACTGCAAAGGATTATGGACTGGGGGACTGTCTGGGGGGAGCGTTCATGTTAAACTTTTTCTTTTCATGTGTTCAATTTCTCTTGCTGCCGTTTTAAAATACAAGAAAGAAGCAAATCCTCAACTTGGAGTCATTATTAAAATTCTGAACTTTCTGTCGTGGTAATAGGAACATTTAGTAATTGCGCACTAGCGCCAACACATATCAACCTATCTGCTGCCTCATTAGCACAAGTACATTAATGTAGCGTTCCAGCATATAATATTGGACACCAAGGATACTTTGTTGCCAAAGCAGATTTAGTACCTTTTTCCTGGTGTACAGTTTTAAAGTGGTTAAGCAGACCTCTTGAATATTTTCCTCTGTAGCTCCAAATAGTAGAAACCAATGTGGTTTATTTGGCAATGGAATCTAAAACACAAAACCAGACAACAGTAAAATACACATGCAGTTCCTTTAGAAAACTTTCTAAAAATCAACCAGCTAAAAAGGGAAAAACAAAGAGTAGACATCAGAACACAGGATCGCTGGATCTCTAGCATGAATGTGCAATGAGGAGATCTGTTTCATCTTAATCTGGAGAGATTTCGTGCAGGTTAGATTCTAGACGTGGCTAGGTGGCTTTAGAAAACACGTACAGTTGTGTTCAAAATTATTCAACCCCCCATGCTGTAAAGAGTTTTAGGGAATTTAGTGTACATTTGTAATTGTATTCAGAATGAAATCCTACAAGGACTTTTTAAAAGAACCATATGCAACTAAAATGACATCAATTGGTTTTGTAATACAGTAGTAAATGTTTCTTTTGTGAATTCTTCATTGACACAATTATTCAACCCCTTAAAGACTACCACTCTGAAGAACAGAGGTTCATTCAAGTGTTTTCAATCAGGTATTGAAAACACCTGTGGATGTCACGGAGCAGCAATAAAGCATAATGAGCACCAATTAGGCAGCTTTAAAATGACTGTGATACTCAGCTCCTTCTAGACATTTACTGGTGTGGTTACAAACATGGTGAAGTCAAGAGAATGGTCCAGGAAGACAAGAGAAGAGGTGATTACTCTTCACAGGAAGGGCAATGGCTATAAGAAGATTGCAAAGATGTTAAACATACCAAGAGAGACCATAGGAAGCATCATTCGCAAATTCAAGGCAAAGGGCACTGTTGAAACGCTACCTGGTCGTGGCAGAAAGAAGATGCTGACTTCGACTGCTGTGCGCTACCTGAAGCGTAGAGTGGAGAAAAGTCCCAGTGTGACTGCTGAGGAACTGAGAAAAGATTTGTCAGATGTGGGTACTGAAGTTTCAGCTCAGACAATACGGCGCACACTGCGTAATGAAGGCCTCCATGCCAGAACTCCCAGGCGCACCCCCTTGCTGTCTCCAAAGAATAAGAAGAGTCGACTGCAGTATGCCAAAAGTCATGTGGACAAACCACAGAAGTTTTGGGATAGTGTTCTGTGGACTGATGAAACAATATTAGAACTGTTTGGGCCCATGGATCAACGCTATGTTTGAAGGAGGAAGAACAAGGCCTATGCAGAAAAGAACACCTTGCCTACTGTGAAGCTTTGTGGGGGGGTCAATCATGCTTTGGGGCTGTTTTGCTTCTGCAGGTACAGGGAAGCTTCAGCGTGTGCAAGGTACCATGAATTCTCTTCAGTACCAGGAGATATTGGATGACAATGTTATGCAGTCCGTCACAAACCTGAAGCTTGGGAGACGTTGGACCTGTCAACAGGACAATGATCCCAAGCATACCTCCAAGTCCACTAGAACATGGTTGCAGATTAAAGGCTGGAACATTTTGGAGTGGCCATCGCAGTCACCTGACTTAAATCCGATTGAGAACCTCTGGTGGGACTTAAAGAAAGCAGTTGCAGTGCGCAAGCCTAAGAATGTGACTGAACTGGAGGCTTTTGCCCATGACGAATGGGCGAAGATACCCGTAGATCGCTGCAAGACACTTGTGTCAAGCTATGCTTCACGTTTAAAAGCTGTTACAACTGTAAAAGGATGTTGTACTAAGTACTAAGATTGAATGTCACTTGGGGGTTGAATAAAACTGATAATGATGTGAGCACAGAAAAGACATTTGTGGTTATTTCATTACAAATGTTATGTTATATTTGTCTGACCTACACGTGCCTCTTTGATTTAATTGTAAGCAAGATGACTGAACGATCAAAATCAATGTCAAACTGGCCAAAACACTCAATTTCAGTGGGGGTTGAATAATTTTGAACACAACTGTATCTGGACATTTTGCATTAAAACAGATGAAAAGGAGAATTCCAGTCCGCAACTAAATTTAATCCTTCCAATCCTGGGTTTGGAGGAGTGCTTGATGTGATTTCAACTGCAAAAGCAAACCCATTCCAAAAAAAAAAAAAGTGCAAATACTACAGTAAAACACCTACCTGCAAAGCTCTAGCAGCAAGATAAATACAAGCACATGCAATGGTTTCTGCTTCAAATCGCACAAACACACTTGTTCGAAGGCAATCGTTCATGTAATTCCTGGAAAACAAAAACCATGTAGATAGTGTTCAGGTGGATGCCAAATTATTGAAACATTTACTTTGCATGGTTTCCTTCGTTCAAAAGAGAAAACAAAACTCAAAAGATTATCCCCTATACTCCGCATCTGTTAGTAAAAGTTACATGTGAGCTCAGCCCACATTATTCTTGCACCTTCTTCTAATTAACCTTAAATTCACAAATTTTAAAGGAGATTACTGAGGCATTTAACTATACAGACCGCCGATCTCCGAAATGGGTGATTACAAAAGAGGATCTTTCTCAGTGCATGAGTTTTTGACATGTTATGTGTATATCAGACAGATGGATTCAACAGTAGCATGTTGTTACGGATAGAAATTTCTGTGATGTGATATACTTCAATGGAAATGGTCAAGTGTCGTGGCCACCAATAGGTGTCACTAAAGTAAAACATACTTTTGTCTACCAAAGAAACAATTTCTAACCATGTGCTTTTGGTAGGATGTGACATAAGCCAACTACCCCCCTCCCAGGAAGCTTTTGAGACTCTCTGGTGGGTGGAGACAAGACTAGTCCAACCTTCTTTTCATTCAACCAGAAGTTCCAGGAAGGGATCATCCCTTTCTGTGCTTTGGTTTGTTTCCTGAGAGTGCATAGCTGTGCAAGTCATGTGCTGTGCATATCTGGATGGGTAAATGACTGTTGCTTTTTTTTTTTCATCCCGTTGCATATTAATTACCTATGCTGAGTCTGTTTCTTGTAGTGTCCAGGGGTTTAACTAGGTTTTTCCTTTTTATCTTTCTAACAATTTCTATTGACTTTTGTTAAGTAAATTCATTTATACTCATCACTGTATTTTCACAACAGATGTAAACATTGTCTATATAGGATTTGCTGTTTGGATAACAACATATAGCAATATTACCTGACTTAACATGATAAAAAACAAAAGCATATACATAAGAAATGTACATTTCCTTTCACAACATTAGGTCTTCCTGAAAAAGCACATTCTGAATTCACAGTAAGATAAACAAATATGTAATGCAACAGCTATAAACAATGCATTTTTTTTTTTACTGTAAATAGTTTCATTTCATTAGGGTATGGCTGGAAACAGTGCCATTAAAGCAGCTTACAAACTTATGTACACTTTGCCATTATCTGCAACAAATGAAACTTTCCATGGACATTTGTATGAGGAAGAGTTACTGCAGAGGCTCCACTGAACAAGAATTCATATTTATAAATAAGCATACATTCCTGGTTAAAATTGTTTTATGACAGTGAGACTAAATTGTTAAATTTAAAACTTTGTAACAAGGCTTTGTGGCCTATCAAGACCCAGAGTACAACTTGGTCTGGTTTTGTAATTTCAGGTTTGCGCCTGCATCAGAATTTCACTATATAAAAGGTCAATATGACTAGTAGTAAAAATAGATTTTAAATACTCAGGTTCAAACAGTTGTTGGAAACCTTTTTTTGGATGAAAAGCATTTTAGCAGAAATATCTGTATTTAAACATTACATTTAAACAATATATTTGTCATCGAGAATAGGTGTAACTTACCTGGAGTTATCATTGATTTGTGTACATGACAGGTTCACTTACATTAATAATTGCAGCAAAAGCACATGTAGCTATCCATTGTATTCCTTTACATGCTAAAAATTCCCAAAACGACATTGTACAAATGAGATCTAGGGTCCTATTCACCAGACCAACCTTAAGGCCACGATTTCAAAGTCAAATATTTTGGCCCAAGGCTACTGTCAAGCTACTGTGAAGTGAATAGATAAAACGCAGACTAAACTAATCCCCCGCACCCACAGAGTATACATCGAACATGTTACAAGAAATCTGTTTAACTTTTTAAGTGCTATTAGATAGAATATTAAAAAGAGTAAAAGTGTTACAAAATAGCTTTCATTTAACCTTTCCAAACAGCCCACCACAAAAAAGGTCTAGAAGCAAATATACAAATCCTTTTCACACCACGAGAGAATTAGGAGATGCGGCCAGATGGATAAGGACCAGTTCAGTGAACCTCGGATGAGAACTCGCACTGCATTGGCTGAAGAGAAGAGCAGCCAATAAGGCCATTCGGAGGTTGTGGTGCAGAGGGCAGAGTTCTATGACTTACCATCATGGACTACCCTTTAACCAAAGAGTAGAAAGAAAGAAGTTAAACAGAGATCTCCATTTCACTCAACACTCAAGCCATGAAAAGAGTAGGCAGAAACACATTTATGGGCGGTCTAAGTATCTGCACCTGCCACAGATGCATTTCTGCTACTACTTCCCTGGCTCGTAATAAAATAAAGCCAACTTACCAGGCGGTCTGAACCAGAGTTTGATTGCGTTCACATTCTAAGACTTGCAGGTACATGACAATTATCTGTTAACATGTCAGAACAGGAACAAAATTAAAAATAGATAACACATAAGGCGATATGTATTATTTGCTCTAAAAGGCAATGAAGAAAGGGCCTTCAAGAAATTCCTCAAAACCCAGATCTTCAGATTAGTTGTACCACATCACTGATGCAATTCATCCCTCTGCTCACACGATAGGCACTAATGATCCTGCCGTCCAGAAAAATTCCCTTTGTCTTCCTCAACCCCAATCCCTCTAGACTGTAAGCTCCTATGAGCAGGGCTCTCAACACCTACAGGGTTATCCAAAGAGATTCGAAAAGTCACCGCACGTTCGGTGACTTTTCGTTCTCTTCAATTCGGTTCCTTTTGCCGATTGCATTTCGGTGACCCTGCGGTGTATTCAGCAAACACCACAGGGTCCCCGAATTGCAGGGAAAAGCTGCCGAAAACCTGACGAAAACTCACCGAATGCACGCTGAAAACAAGCAAAAACATCTGGATTAACCTTCGAAGAGGAGCCGAACAGGAGCCGAATCACACAGAGCCGAAGCAGCTGTGACGTAGAGGAGGCAGTGAATAAATTAGAAAAACCATTTGTATGAATCTGGGAAAAAGAAACGCTGTTTGCAAAGAAACTACTGAGCGAAAATGTCTGAAATTTTCACAGGAGGTCCAGGGAATGATAATAAAGAGGGCTGTTACAAAAAAAATAAGCAAACTGAAAAAAAAAAAAAAAAAAAAAAAAAAAAAAAAAAAAACGGACTTTTAATTTTTTTTTAAAAAATTCAGAAAAATGCTTAAAGTATCCTAAAAAATCTATAAATAAAGAGACTTTTTGCTGCAGAATTTTATAATGAACGGTTTATTAGATATTGAATTAATACGGGAATATTTTTAACATTGAAGTCTATGGGATTCTCCTGAATAAATTTGCCGAATTAAACCACCGAATGGCAGAGCATTAGGGGAACCTTTCACTGCTGGTTTGTGTTCTCTGAATAGCCGAAGCAGTGCTTTTTGATGGGGATTTCACTGCCCTCGAACAGGGACCGAACAGGCACCGTATGTTCAGGCAATTCGACAGGATTTGGCGAATTGCCTGCTCTCTGGATAGCCGAATGGCCAGGAAAGGTAACCGAACGCTGATTTTCAGCGTTCGGTTACCTTTCTCAAGCAATTCGAATCTCTTTGGATAACCCTGCTAGTGTTTCCATCCTATGTCTGTTTATCTGTATCGCGTTCCCTTTAGTTACTGTAAAGCGCTGCGGAAACTGTTGGCGCTATATAAATGATGACAATAATAATGAAGCAGTAGGACACACCAACTAGAAGGAATGAAACTGGTTTGTTGGTGGATTCAGCAGCCACAGACATTAAGCAATGGCTAAGGGTCCCCTTAAAGCAGTTGTCGGCAACCATGGTACTTGAGGTTTTGGAATTCCTTCTCCGATGATGCTCAGCTACTCATTCAGGTGGCAGAGCCTCAAAGGAAATTTAAACAAAATATCTGGAGGGACAAGGTTGCTGATCCCTGCATTAAATCCTAAAATACCATGGTTCCAGCTGTTCCTGACATACTTTATGTATCCATCGTTTCCCCTCTCAAGGCCACAGGATAAAAACAAACCTCTGTCTTGCTTGATCAGCTGAACATCTAGACTAGGAGAGACAAATCTAGGATTACGCTTACGATTTAACAATTTAGAGGTTTCACAATCCAGGTTATTCAAAAACACATAAAAGTACCAAGAAGGAAAGGCTGTCTTTTTGAAACTATTACTCCTATGGTATCCCTGTTTATATGTACAGCCAACAGAATGAAGGTCTCTGCCTTTTACAACAGTGCACATTTTTATTTAACATGCATATCAATATACAGAATGGGTCACTACAACATATACCAGAAAAGCAATATGTTAACTTACCTTATGTGGATGTTTGACATGAACACAAAATCCCAATTCCTTTAGAATTCTCCTCTCCGCTTTGATGATTTGATTTTTGGTGTTTATGTAGCTCTGATCAAGTATCAGTGGGCTGGGGGTCCTGATTTGTGGGAAATAAAATGAACATGGCTTTGCAAAAATATAAAAGATATGAATACTCAGGCACTTTCTTTGTTCCCTTCCAACAGACTTAACGGCAACAGAAATTACATTTTGGCTTCCTGCACGCATGTTCAGATTTTCGTCTCATGCTGTCCAAGTTTAGATTAACATATGCTGAGCCCTTTATTATCTTAACAATACGGGTTATGTGTTTACAAGCAAAGAGTCAGTTACTGTGAGAAACGGGTCATGTTTACATTTAGGTATGTCAAGACTATTATATCCTGATTTTATTGGTAGTCTGAAGGAACAATGATAGTGATAGTATTGGTAGACCTCGCTTTCTTTTTGATGGGAGTAGTGCGCTCGAGAGAAACTGTTTAAGAAAAACATTTCTTCTACTCGGTAACAAAATTATTTTAACAGCTTAAAATAAAACGTTTTGCGGCTCAAAGAAAGAAACATGGTAAACTGCTTTACTTATGAGCATTATGTACTGAATTATCAGTTAAATAAAAAAACGATAAAATATTCATGTCAACCAAAACTATGACCAACCTGAATTTAGAGGAGGATTGTATTGGTGGTTTATTTATAAAGGATTTTTACCAGGAAAGAGAATTTCTCTCGTTTTCTTAAATGTGTACTGTTAATATGGGTAGGAGTAGATTACACATGGCTGAAAATTAACCCATTATACAGATGTGTAGGTTAGTGTTTGTGACGTACAGGTTAAGTGTTCAATTGCCCATTGCGTCGTAGTTACAGCAGAGACCAGAGTTTACCGGTGTCCAGACACAAGAAATATATATATATATAATAATAATAATAATAATTCAGGGAGTCTTTCAGACTGTCTGTACGGGATACCAGTTTGCACCAAGTAATTCATATAAAAGACCTGACTTACAGAGACAGATCTGCAACATTAACATGGGACAAACTAGGGCTGCAACTATTAAGATTAATCAAAAATAAAATCGATTCAAAGGATAATAAAAATATATAAAATTCCGTATACTTAAGGAACACAAAAAAAAAAACAACACAACCCCTTCCTACCTTTTCTCTTCTACAATTTGCGTTTGTACATATGAAAGTTACATACACTACACAAATTACGTATCTCACCTAACTTGGACGTTTCCCAGACGAGGTACATGAGCACTTGTTCAGAGTGATTTAGCAAGGGGGGGGGGCACCAGAGATGGGAAGGAGGGAGTTTGAGGTAAGGAACCAGCCCAAAGGGACCTGGGGGAGGTAGGCAGGAAGGGTGGGGTGGTGGCATGGTACAGACCCAGGGTCTTTGCTATAGTTCTCTATTGTTGTAAACTAAATAAAAGACAAACGGTATGATTTAGTCAGACATAACCAATCAGCTCCGAAGTAGTGTCTGAGATTAACGTTTAACTCCAGACTAAGCAGTGTGTGCTGTACCCAGACAGATTAAGTGACCAGCCAATTAAAATAGATGGTAATGGTTGACAACCATTTTCATTAAATCGATCAATTCGCTGTTTTGGCCGTACAAACTACACCAGGGATGTCAAACTCCAGCTCCAAATGTTGCTCAACTACAACAGGATTCCCTGGCAATAGAACTCAAAAATCTAGGAATTATTGGCCATAAACTAGGGGACTGGGGGCTTGACATCCTTGCCCTACTCAGTGACCACTCTGGAAACTAGGTCCCACCAATCGCTCTCAAACCATTCTGGATCGACTGAAGCATCCAGACCCCTGCAGTCACTTTGCATGCTGCTGCTGGCAGCATTTCACATCCTGCACTGCATTCAGCTAAGTTTTTACAGAAAACTAAAGGCTAAAACAGGATAAATGTTTAACGCATTTCCTCCCCTCCCGTTTTAACTCTATAGTATCCCTTTAAAAGTTAAATATTTTAAAGGGATACTCTAGGGTTAAGAGGGGGAAGGTGCAATAAACTTCTCCTACCCCTCCCCCTCCATAAAACCCTTATCCAGAGCTGTGCTACCTCTGTAATCCTGCAGAAGTGACATGCTGCCACTGCCTTTAAGCCTAATATCACATGATCATGCGTTGGCTGGACACTTGAGTGCCTTTAGAGCTATAGAAGGGAGCTACGTCCCAAATGGATTCCTGCTTCCAGATGCGGCCCCTGAAACAGATCAGCAAGTCCCGGCTTCAGCTTCTGAAAGGAGCCATGTGCCCAAACCTCAAACTAAAAAGTGGAAGCAATCTGAAAGCAGCTCCCGTAAACATTTAATGCCTAGAGTGTGCCTTTTAAACGCAGGTTAAGCTAGAGAAATTATAAAGTGATTTTACTCCACATCAGCAAATTATTAAACCCAATTTGTAGCACAGCCAAACAAAACCACCCTTTGTACCAAGCAGTACAGTTTCCACACAGTCTAACTCTTTACACAATATGAACCATTAAAAGGACTAGTCATGCTTTTTTTTTTTTTACAGAAACTGTTTGCGGAGTGACATTTTGTTGCTGCCTCTATGAAAATAAATAAATGGAAATTTAGTTTGTTTTCTTGGAAATCACTTGAATAGAGTCTACATGAGGTGGATGCAGCCAATGAAATAATGTTACTCACGGTCTGAAAACTGCAGTGTGATTCTAAGAAAGGAACACCGGAATCCAGAAGGATTCCTGATAAACTTAGTGTTCTTAAAAAGGGGAAATTATGTATTGTGGAATTGTTTAAAGATTCACAGGAAGGGGATTTCAGGGGACACAGACGCTTTAAGACATTCTATTTTACAAAACAGACGCAAATAGCATACTTTTATGCAGGGCTTGACAAAGCCAGGTAGCCACTGGCTCCTAGAATTTTACTCCTGGCTCCTAAATTTACATTTTATTTTACACCAATCTAAAAGCAGTCTTTGGCATCTAAAAAAAAATCTAGTTGGCTTCAATGTTTTCTTCCGGTTTCCTACATTTTATGTAAATATATCCAGCCCTGGTGTATGCATTTATATATGAGGTCTGTTATGTGTGTGGGTGTGCGTTGGG
Organism: Leptobrachium leishanense; assembly: GCA_009667805.1. Classification (NCBI taxonomy): domain Eukaryota; kingdom Metazoa; phylum Chordata; class Amphibia; order Anura; family Megophryidae; genus Leptobrachium; species Leptobrachium leishanense. The sequence goes on from CM019066.1 coordinate 113,350,612, forward strand.
TAAATAGGGTGTCCAATGACAACAGAGCAAAGAAAATAAATAAAACAATAATCACAACGTTACAATGTACAGACGTTAACGAAAATAATGTAAGTGTATCTATATCTGTATATCTCAGAGCAGCCAAACTGATATTAGAAGCATCGGTCTACACTTCTAGGCTAAAAAAAAAAAAAAAAAAGTAGCCAAAAGACCACATGCACAAAAAATACTTAACAGCAAAAAGCACCAGGTAACAAAGTGATAAATAGAAGGGGCTAAAAATCATAATTTGGGTCAGTACAAACCAACTCCCAGATGCAGAGGCGAAGTTCCCAACGTTTCGGTGAGGATTCGCCTTTATCAAGGTATACCTTATACCTTGATAAAAGGCAAATCCTCGCCAAAAACGTTGGCTCCTAACTTTTGTACCTGGCTCCTAGATTCAAAGCAAATTTGTCAAGCCATGTATGATTTCTGTAGAACGATCACATCAAGCTCTAGTAGCAATCCTTCCAGCCACAGGATTATGAAATGAGGAATGCCATCAACTCAAATTCATGGCACCACATCACAACCAAAGCACAGGTCTTCGTAACTGAGCAGGAGATGGCTGTATGACAGAAGCCAAACAACCCCCCAACACACTTTATTGTAAAGAAGCAGCAGGTGAATGAGAAACAGAACAGTTACTACTTCACATCCTCTTAGCTCTGTAAGTCAAGATCCTGCTGTGATGTGCAAGGAAAGCCTTGTTCTGGCTCTGTAGCCTGTGCAGAGAAACCGACTGTGCCAACACTATACAGAGCATCAGGCTTCCCAATCTCCTGCCTCTACTAACAGAAAGTACCTGCAGGAGGGGAGGGAGAATTACACGATTGGGGTAGTGTGTGGCCAGTCATGTGACTGGTGATTTTTCTGGTATGGTGTACATCCCTTCATGACAATGGTGCCTATAGTTTTGACTGTCCTGGGAAGTTTGCAAGTGGAAATATTTCAAGTAAGAAAGACAACATAAATAGACTTAAAAAAATTAACGGAATACAAAAAAGAGTTACCGGTATATGCATATAGATTTTAAAAAAAGACTAAATATTTTTCAATTTTTTATAACACGGTTATGCATTTTAATGCAAGAGAAAACAACAAGACAGCTTGTATATTTGACTAGCATGAAAATGGGAAAACACAGACCGTGCCAAAGTAAAATTTTAAAATTATAAAAAGTTATGTAATTAGTCAAACTTTAAACAGTAAATAATGTAAATCTTATATTCAGAGTTATACGAGATAATTTGTTAAATATTTGTGCTAATCTGTATTACAATCCCGTTATTCTATTGTAGGAATAGTTTGAAAGAGTCTAATGAGCATTAAACATTAGCAGCATTGGCTTAAGTGACCAGATATCTTTTGAAATTAATCAAATGGCATAGGTGTTGGAGAAAAAGATCTAAAAGACCAGTTTGTCAATCTGGGCATTGTGATCACATTGCGGTGTCCTGAATAAACACTGACAGGTGAATATGCAGCTTCTTTATATTGAATGAGGGCGGGTGAACCCTCGAATTACAGATAAGGAACAAACACATATTTCAAGAGTTAGGAGCATAGCTACTAAAATTCAAGACTGGATAATGGTCTTCCTAGTGAATGTTCGGAGATCTAACACTCCCAAGGCTCTGCCAAAACATCTTACGTATATACGACATCATGAGTCCCTAAGGTGTGCTCACTAGATTACTTGGCACTAGCAAAAATGAGGCAGTGTAAAAGAACATCCAACTAGAGCAGTGTTTCCCAGACCTGTCCTCAGGAACCTCAACCAGGCCAGATTTTGCAGATCACCTTGTGGAGACTGAATCCTGCAATCACTGAGAGGCAAATCATATCACCTGTGCTGTGCTTCAGATATCTTGCAAACATGGCGAGGCGGAGGGTCCTAAGGACAGGTTTGGGAAACACTGGACTAGAGGATGCAGGATTAGCAAGGAGTGAAGAAAAATGCATTCATTCTCTACAAAAGAATAGGCTTTTCATTAAGTAGTAATGATTAAGTAGAACCACCGGGCAAAGAGGGACCAAGAAACAAAAGTACAGATAATTTGACCAAAGAGCACTTTGACAAATTATACATACATGCATGCATGCGTTTTAAAAGGTTTATTATTCATTTTTATACCTCCATTAAAATAGCTTTACTGTTTCAAGTCCAAGAACAAACCAGGCAAGTGTTACTTCTGTCACTTTATACCACAGTGGGCTGGATTCAGAGTCTGGTGTAAATTTACCAAATCCATTAAAGCTAGGGCTCTGGATAGGCTTACACAGGATTTAGAACTACGTTCTGTTTACACTAGATGAGAATTAAATAGGTAATGGGAGATTTTGGACTGAAACACAAGCCTCTTAAGGTCGAACAAGCCTAGTTATTTTAACTTCTGTGCCGGTTAGCATTTACTGCTGCTGCTGAAAATGCGAAGAAAATGAACACAAATAGTCATGTGTATAATTACATGAACCCCTATAACATTATGTATTGTAGGCTGCAAACACAGTTATGTATAGCCACAAACAGTAATTTGTGAAGGGTGAGGATCTATTTTTAATAAATATGCCCTGGTTTTCCCAGAGTAATATATACAATTAATTTTTGTGAAAAAAACTCAAAATTTGCTCTTTCTTTTGATAAATGTACCATTTTCATGATCACATAAAAAGGAGCTGATCAAAAACTAAGGCAGCAGAAAAAAGAAATTTACCAAAATTACACACTATATGGTGATGTACCCTTTGGAAGCAATGCAGTGGATTTCAATGGTACCAGCTTTGATTAATTGTTCGATGAGAATGGAACAGGATTTTAATTGTAACCCCATTGATGTAGATATTACATTCAAAATGTACTTAAGAGGGATTTACAAAAACAAAAACCATCAGACTATGCCACACAAACCCAAATACAAACCTTAAGTTACTTTGTCTACTAAGGATGTGTAACCGGTTCCAAAAGGTCTTCCTGGATTTCAGCTTTGACATACACTTGCCAAGCTCAGGTATATAAAGAACTAAAGGATCACTGACTGTTAAAGATGGCCATTAAATCTGATTTTATATAGTGTCCTACCATAGGAAGGTATTACAAGTATTGGTAACTTAAGTTTCTATGGTCAGGTTAAAGATGTTAAAATCTTTGTCCTCTGTTCATGTGAATCCCTGAGTCTGAGACTTCTAGATCTGCACCCATCCAGTATATGCCGTGGATGTGAGAACATACATGTCTTTATTAACATTACGTGACTAAGGGGACAACAAAAATGAGAATGTATTTGCATTTTTAATATGTGCACCTGTTACACCCCGCTATATTGTGCTGCCTTTGTCAGTCTCCTATAGGCCAGCTTGTGCTCTCACCTCACATGCGGTTAGCAGCACTGATTAGGCCTCAGATTGCTGTGACAATGCCCTGCAAGTATTGACAGGTGTACTTTACAAATGTTGAGATATCACATACTTCTATCATTACATAGCAAAGGCTGAAATTCAGTCAGTATGTACTCCACACAGAAATTAGTAAAAGGTAACTAATGGGGATGGGTGACCTATAACCTATAAATGCTTGTAACTAACCTATGTACGATTTTCCCTTTTCCTTCGTGTTTTTGAGTACAGAAAAGCCAAACATAACCTAGCAGAACTTGCATGTGTTAGTTAAAACTAAGCAAAGTTAACGTTTTCACATAAAGAATACATGTACGACAGTGTAAAATTGCTGTAAGGCAGAATTGTCCAAACTGGGCACTCTAGAGGTTTTGAAAAACATTTCACAAAAAGCTGTTGGCCTATTGAGCGGCTAAGTGTCATAAAACATGTCGTTCTGAAACCTCTAGAAAGCCACGGCTGCTGACTCCTGCTGCAGGGGCTCTCTGATAACAGACGCAATGCAGAAGCCTGGTGGATCCGTGGAAGGATTTATAGAAAGCAAGGACAAAAACTATGTTATTTTATAAACTAAATTTCACAAACGTCTCAAACCGCACCCCCCCCCCTGCCAAAAAAAACCAAAAACTACACAACAAAACTAGAAGGAATGGAAAACTGACACTGGGTTGAGGTAATATTCCCATCTTGGCACAGAGAACAGATGTAGTGTCACATGGAGCAGTAGCTAATTCACTAACAGTCCCATGAACCATGTGAGGATAGCACTTTCTATAGTATTTTAAATCTTATTGTAAACATACAGGATCTCGTCAGGTAGGGACCTCTCTGACGAGCCTTACCAGTGCAAAATTTCAAATACTAGATTAAATGTAATACTTCTAAGCACAATAACTCTGTAAAAGGGAACGTTTATTGGACAGACTGTTCCTTATACCTTCTCACCACACATTCCTCGTAATGTAGGAACCTGTAGGAGGATGAAAAGTTACATTTTCATAGAGATCTATGAATAGCACAAACTTTGGATTAGAGTTTTGTGTGTGCACAATGTGAAAACCTGTGCATCTCATAAGAATGTGGTAAAAACTGCATCTCTTATGACTGCACATAGAAGGGTGTATTTAGATCAGACAGTTATGACAGAGTATACAGAACAGCGTAAGTGCTTACATACATTGATAGTTTAATCTACCAGTGTAAATTCTGAATTAAAAGGTTTCAGATTTTATTTATTTTCATGCCATGTCAACAGGGTACTCGTTGGAAAAAAAATATCCTTCAAACAAAACCCAAACAGAAAATGTGTCTGATGTCATAACTTGATAGATTCTCACATGACTTTGGATACAAATCGGAACTGGACAGTTTACATATGAAGCCAGGGTTTTAACACTAAAGATTTTTAAACAAGAGGTTCTTCTGCTGCGTGATAATGGCAGTTGCAAATCTTCCTGACACCTCCAGTACCACGACTGACTTAATCTACAAACGCACATGCTGGTGCCAGAGCTAACTATCTGGTCTTATTCTGGAGCAATGCAAACAGAATTTGTTTTCATATGGACTCTAGATTGTGCCCCTAATGTTCTAGCACATCTGACCTGTTAGAACAGTTTAAAACAACTGAGATATGCCTGTTTCCTATTGGAGACAGCAACAAGATAGAGCACACAGTATGGATTCTACAGCACATTTATAGTATCAGGCTAATGAAAAATAGTTTACCCTAAAATCAATGGTCCCCGATAGTGAGGGGTTTAAACCCAGGTGTGTACTCCTAAGGCCGCCGTCACAAGAGCACACTGAGTGCCTCTGTGTGACCACTCTTCCCTGTGTCGGTTGCAGCTTGCTAACAGCGAGGGCCTCATGATGTAGCGTGCGCACTAGTTGCACGTGCTACCAGACGTACTTTCAGCCTCCCCATCAAAAAGCTACGACAGACGTAGGACGGGGCTACAAAGTGCGATCCTCCGTAGGAGGAGCAAGCTTTGTAGCGCTGAGCGCACTAACTGCACTCAGCAAGGTGGGCACATGGGTATCAGAGTGGAAGGAACGTCTCCTCTCACAGACGTTCCTTCCGCTCTCAAAAACACTTGTGTGACCGCAGCCTAAGCAATCACCTTTCACATCAAAATAGTGCATTGCCTGCTAGTTTCTCTCAACTGTATCAAATACATATATTTATTTCCCCACCTGTGATCAACTAATGCGTAGATTAAAAATGATTAATGTTAGAACTCAGAAAGTGAGAATGAAAAGGCAGGCACCATTTCAAAAGAATACATAGAGCAGCCATGGCCAACCTTGGCACACCAAATGTTTTGAAACTACATGTCCCAGGATGCTGGCTGAGCATCATGGACATCTAGTTCAAAAATATCTGGGGTGCAAAGGGTCACCATCACAGGCATAAAGATTAGATTTAGTATTGGGTACATTGGCCCTAACAATTTTTAAACCTAGTTATTGCAGTTATTGTTCCAAGTTAAAATGATAAACAAACTTTTGTCTTTTTAACCTCATACAAGCACAGAGAACACTGGATTAGTGGTTAATCTACAAATATATGATTTGTAGGAGAACGAGGACTATACATTTCCCTAAAACTAGAGGGATTTCCCTGCTGTGTCTGAGGCACTTTCTCGTAAGGTGGGAATGTCACAGAAACAATTGCAACAATGAAATCTGTTAAAATAAACTTGGACAGTAAAGACAAGAATTCTTAACACGATACAGGAGTTATGTCCAAATGGTTCACCAGTGGCCAACCTGTGAGTCCCCGATTCCAGTGACCTATTCTCAGAGCACTGGCTTCTCCATGGGGATTTTCGATACTTCACTCACTGTTGCCATGACGACAGCTTCATCGCTATGTACCACTCCACATCACCCAGGCATTGGTAAATGTAGCTGGTTGCTGTATAAGTCAGTTGCAAGGGAAAAAAATTGAAAGTCAATAAATGTTTGTCAACACATGTGAATGTAACACGAATTCGTTCTGCTTGCTTTACATGTCATAACCATTATCACACACCAGATGAAAGGTGCTTTAGGAGATTTCCCTGTGAGGACATTTTGAAGAGAAAAAAATAAAAAAAAATAATGACGGAATGTAAATCTTTCACATAAAACCAGTCGAGCCAGGACCAAATATGAATAGATTTACGCAATGAGAGGCTATTATAGTGTTCATTTAGAAAGATAAGCCAATGAACTGAACACGTTATCCTCAAGGTTTGTTTTTACATAAACTAGTAACATCACCTGTAAAGCAAACTGAATTCATAACAGCACACTAAAGAAGTGATCAGCATTAGATTTTTCTGCGCCACAACCATGTCATTTGATTTTTAAAAGATATGTTCATAAAATGTATATACAATAAGGCACTTAAAAACAAAGTGTATGCAAATTATTGCCATTCAAATAGTAATGAGTGTTGCTCTTCAGTACAGTAACGCTATGTAGTCAAAAGGAGCACACTATCAGGTCTATTCACTAAAGGTGAAACTCAGGCGAATGACTGGAGAAGTGATAATTCTAGCAGGGTTGTTCAGAGAGCGGTGAAAAGCAGGAGAATCATTGGAGAATGGAAGATTCTAGGTCAAAATAGCCAAACCAAAACAATTCTCCCATTTATCTCACTTTCCAAATCTGCTATTTGGTCTAGATCATTCCTCTTCTCCTGAGTTTCACCTTTATTGAGTAGACCTGTATAACCTGAACTCTGTCAAAAGGCACCAATTCTAGCAGAAAGTGAATAGCTCCGCAACCCAATAGAAATGGGGCTTGCAATTTTGAGCTGGCATGCTTTTTAAAGTGCAAAACTGAATATAGGTTAGAGGCAGCTGGCCTTAGAGGTTAAAATAAAACCCTGCCTAGGACTCCAGATGCACGCAAGTACCGCATGAGTGTGCCACCTCAAATAGTGCTCTAAGTCAGCAGTCTGCTATGTGACTAACTGAAGTTCAACCACAACCCTTTCATAAACACACCGAGTAAACAGGTTTCTCATTAAAAAGGTCCAAAAGATTGTTAAGATAAAAAAGGTACGACTGTATTTGTGAATGATATCTCAGTAACAGGGTTCTACATGGCCACTCTATCATTGCACCACATGCTTACGTGAGAATTGCTGGTTTCCTCAAATGCCATTATTACAGACTACATAAAAGGATCTGATAGGGACATTTCTAACTAGTATTAAAACAAAAACATAGCCTACAAAATAAAAACTTGAACACCAACGATTAATATATATATTTACACTCCCTGCAATATAACTAAAAGCTATACAAGAAATTTACTTTGAAGTCGGGCACACTTACTCTGCAAGCTGGAGAAATATACATAAAACCCATGTTTAAAAAGTAGGTAAATGGTTTAACAGGGTGATTTAAGGCAAGGCTTGTCAAATTCAGGGGCTGGATAGTCAAAAGGCTTCAAGACTATTTATAGTAATTGTGATAATCAACGAAGGTTTACCTCACTCCCAAGAGTGACACACATTTGATAAGCCCTGATTTAAAAATGTTGATGTTTTACAGCATTGCAACCTAACAGCAACATATAAACCACTAGTTGCTTGTATTTGAGAGACTATTTAACATATCCATAAAAGAAGGATTCAATCACATAACGGCACATGGAGCTCTGTAGATTAGGGTCTTATGAACAAAACTACGACAATATCAAACCTGCATCATGCTTCTGACTTGTTACTTAGAGATTCTGTGTTTATTGGGTCTGCTCCCAAACATAGCTAAGTGTTGAAACAGTATTCCAACACATGACCTTAAAATGAAAGGTTAAGCAAAATAAAAAAAATAAAAAATGAAATAAAGTCTTTAATACAAAACACTAAAGACAATTTAGAAAAAAGTGAAGGGAGGAGATCAATATGAAAAAGTGTATTTTATGCGGCATTCTAAATAATCTGCCATAAGAAGAAAAAGTTATTCATCTAATTGGTAGAAATTAAAAAAAAAAGTCTATTATTACAGCCAAAATGATGGCCTGACCGGAGTTTTAAAACATTCAAAGTTCTTGACGTGTCACGAGGCTCGCGTTCAGTCTCAGAATATTTGAATGGACATTGAATACTGACATTTAGTTCCCACAACATAAACATACCTTTTTGCTCTGATTTGACGTAAATGATGGAAAACATTTATCACGTCTCTAATTCTCCTGGGGGCTTCTTCGATTTTTGAAGCGAGATGGATACAAGCCATGGCAACAATCTGAAAAGAAGTCAGTTTGTTGAATCTGTCATTGCAGCTAAGCAATAGTTATTAAAGACAGCAGTCCTAAGAAATACCCTGCCTGTGGAGCACCACCTTGTTCTAATAAAATAGAGAACAAAATTATACAACCACAATTCAAACCCCTGTCCCCCAAGCCTATGGCTCCTGCTCCCATTTTAACATTGTGATGTTAAGTCACAACTGTTTAACACTTAAATGGCTCCTCTCAATAGATATTGTATTCATGTAAAATTGGAAAGGGACATGTGATTCTAAAACAAAATGCCAGGCAATTATGAAGTGACGGAGGCATGGGTCCACTCCCTGGCTTTGTGCGTATCAGAGGATATTGTTTGAGTTCTAATCTCATGTGCTAAAAGAGAGGCTTACTCTGACAGGCCCCATTAAAATACGACTTATTATTTTGGTATTAGAGTAACCCTTACACTAGAACAGTGTTTCCCAAACCTGTCCTCCGGACCGCTGACAGGCCAGATTTTCCAGATATCTGAAGCACAGCACAGGTGATATGATTAGCTGCTCAGTGATTGCAGGATTCAGTCTGCTTTTCCCCAAGGTGATCCTTAAAATCTGGTCTGTTAGAGGGTCCCGAGAAACACTGCTCTATAATAACATGGTGTGCCATCATTCAACAACAAAAGCATTACAGCCTGAGAGCAGAATCCTGGCTCATTGTGCAAGAAGAAGAAAAGGGGAGGAGCTTCTTTTACCCTGCTTTGCATTCAGGAGATACCTGTGATTGTTTCCCATCCAGGAAGGACTTGCTATTTGACAACTATCAATTTGGAGACCGGCATTAAAAAACATTAACTAAAACTGGCATGCTCCCAATTCATAGTTTTTGCTTTCTTTCCTTTAAATAACCCATACGGTTGACGGATCGGCCATGTTTTCCAGGACACAATACTATTTAATTTAGCACAGGAAAAAGTGCTGCCCTGCAACATGGATAAATCATACTCTGCAGGAAGGAAATAAAAGCAGGGCATGTGGCATCCTTCCCTTTTGATCCCTTACCTGCAGCATAGATTGTATATGCCACAGGTGGCATTTTTATGCACTGCCCATCAGTATGAATGGTGTCAGGGAAAACATGGCCGCTGTGGCACCCCTAGCCAGACTCTAAAGACATTGCACCTGAGGCAGCACCCCGGAGACACGTCCTCACCTCAAAGCTGTGCTTAACAAAGGATTTGGAGTAGAAGAAGCGGTGGAACAACACCTGTCCGGTCGCCATGGCCACCTGGAGAGAATAAACAGGGCACAGGATGAGCAAGCTGCCAGCAGGGAGACAATACCACTGTATGGACCGGGAGCTGATCACGCAATCTGCAGCTGGGCAGCACATGAAGAGTCTGGCGCCCTGCTGCCCCCGTTGCTATTCTGCAGGGGCTGCCCAGCGAGGGGAATGCGTGACGCGAATCCATGGAGGCACAGGACCTCGGTAATGGAGTAGGTTTTGGGCGCGGTGCATTTCGGGATGTGCAGGCCGCATTAGCTCGCAGTACCCCTCAGGCTGAGAACCAGGTGACCCAGGCCGGGTCCCCTCCCGCAGATCCTGTCCCGCCACAGCAGGAGGAGGCTGGTAGGCGGTCAAGCGCAGGGAGGAAGCGGGTGGGGGAAGGGAGTCAGTAAGGTGGCGCGCCGCCATCTTGCCAAACCGGTAGCAAGGAAGTAGGCCTCGACCTCGCTTAAAGGAGACATGAGAGCCCCTCCCGCGGCCCTCCGCTCCGTTACCTGGGGAAGCCGCAGCAAGATACCGGCCGACTGGATGAGCTCGCAGCCCAGGATACGCAGGTCGGTCTCCGCCAGCAGGTCCAGGCCGTCCAGCATGGAGGGCGTCGGCGAAAACCGCTCCTCAGGGACCAGCGAGTTGTCGATGGTGAGGTAGACTTCGGAATAGAGCCGGTCCCCGATAAGAATGCCTTCCGCCGACCGGGCGGGGGCTCCGGGTGCGGCAAGCTGAGAGACGGCCGCCATTTCTGACAGGAAAACGAAGCTGCGACGACAAGCGAAGGCGGCGAGTGACGAGGGGACGTCGGCGTGCTATCCGCCCCGTACTCATCCGCCAGCATCCGCCGGAACTTCCAAAATAGTGCGACATCAACATGTTACAGGACTGAACCGGGTTATTACTTACAATAAAAATAGCATAATGAATACAGTCACTGCTATAATTATTTCACGTCGTTGCCCTGTTATTACAGTTATTATAGTTGACAAGTCATATGTATATATAGCTTTGTTGGAAAATCTATTAATAACTGAGGCAAATGTGTATGGAGCTGTATCATGAAGCCCTCACTCACCTACAAGTCCATTGAGCTTTAGTTACACAAAATTCAGCTATGTAAAATACATGCAAAGTGCATATTTCACCCCAACTCATCCTATTATGAGGCGTTCACATGAAAAACTCACAAATAATGAAAGGAGTTTTATGGAATTTAACTCCACGTGTCATTTGGCAGCATTGTCTTTGTATAGCAAACCTGTAAAGTCACAATATTTCTTAATGTGGCAGTATATTTGCAAATTCCTCCCGATTGCGCTACAAAGTCCCAATGTTGCACTATGGAGGGAAATTTATTTTCTGTTTTACGTGGAAGCTGGTACCAGCGGTAGAGGCGCGGTGTCTCAGTATCCTCTCCTGGAGTCCATAGTACTAAGTGCACTGGGGTGAGACCCGCCTAATCAAGCAGGGACGAACACAGTGAGTGGAAGGACACCATGAACTATTTGTTCCGTGTATTTTTCTGCAAGCAGTGAGAGAAGGCGGTGGACCATGCTGTCCTCTACCAGCAATTTTCTTTTTGCGTATATTGGAAGTTGAAATGTACAGTAACTTGCCGTATACGTCGAGACACAATGCAGATTTGACTGGAATAGATAGGGAGACATTAACAAATAGGGAGTAAAACTAGGGCCCTGCGAATCACATATTTCCGCTCAAATCGAATCACTAATCGGCTGTTAAGGTTCAAATTAAAATCAAATATCGAATCGAACCGTTGAGTGCCGCTTTCCTGTAGGATGCAGCCTGGATAGGTTTGCATATGCCGGTTCAGCTGACGTTACATATAATTTTTTATTTCCCATACAGATCAGGCCCCATATAATTTATTATCTCCCCACACAGATCAGGCCCCCATATAATTTATTATCTCCCCAAACAGAGCAGGCCCCCATATAATTTATTATCTCCCCAAACAGAGCAGGCCCCCATATAATTTATTATCTCCCCACACAGAGCAGGCCCACATATAATTAATATAGCCAGTTCTAAGCTCCCCCACCCCCGTCGCTCTCATTCTACCCCCACACAGGAGGCCGCCGGCCATATCTTCTTCTGGTGATGATGAATGATCCATTCCATCACCTTCGCCATCCTGAAAAAGAAGCAAAAAAAAAAAAAGGAGTAACAAGGTAGTTATATTCACCATCATCAACTTGGCTCAGGCCTGCCAACACCTCTTCGCAGCATCGACCGCACCCATCGTTGGTCTCCTCTTTGCATCATGTGACGTCTCATATGTCAGTCTTGCTTGAGGGGGTGGCACCTAGCACCGTTCCATTCCCAGCCACATGCCATGCATCTGGGAGACAAGCTGCACCGTTGGGGACGTGGATCGTGGCCAGACAAGCTCTGGAATCAGACTCCGAGAGTCCTATACCGGAGCTTCTGATTAAGAAAGCAACTTATTATAAAAGTTTTTGAATCGATCTGCTCACATCCGAAACAAATCAAATACGTCCAGTGATTTGAATTCAGATCAAATATCGAAGGTTTGCAGCTCCCTACGTAAAATCTAACGGCTCATTCGTTAATGTTAATGGCTTCAGTGGAGTAGAGACCTTAAATGTTTCTTCCCCTTAATAACACAGAAACATGATGTTATTGGGGTCCTCCTTCAACTCATACTCCCACATTCTCTGCACCAACAACTAGGTATACTCTTACATCCCTATACTCCACTCAGTCATGCATGGTGTTCGAAATGTTGTGGGTCAGTTGCTTCTTCGTGCATCAACAACAACCCACCAAACTGTGCCTATGCACTTGGGTTCACCCTCTCCCATGCTGGTTTTTGCTCACAGTCCGCCTGCTGCATATGTCCCTCAACGTACCTTCAGTTAACATTGTGGAGTTTTACATAGAGCTGCAGGAACAGGGATATATAAGTAAAGCCAAGGGTACAGGGCCTCCACAGGCACTGAATGCACCTGTGGCTTCTTTATGAAGGGGGAGAAAAAGAGTCAGACGTTTCCACTCACATCCTTTTTGTTTTAATTTTTCTATCTTTTCAAACCACTTCATCCCTCTCTATTTGGTTAAAAAATATCAAATTTTTAGTATCAAGACCCATGTCAGTGTTATTATTTAAATCCTCCATCCCATTTTGCCCTAGATATGACATAACAGTATTTCCTTAACTGGCAATTTTACTGTCGAGTTTAAAAATGTAATACAAAATATCTGAATAAGCTACTGTTTCACTTTAGCTATATTTCGAGTAGAATGTGCAGTCTTGAGTCATGATCTGACCGAGTATTTGGCGGGTAAACTACATACAGTAGTAATGGATAGAGATGTACGTTTCGTTCCGGATCAAAATTTGGACGAAAATTTTCCAATTCGTATTTCGGAAGTGCTTCCGAAATAAAAATCGGCTCCATCCGAAAAAAAGTCCGAAAACAAATCGATTCAGACCGAAACCGTATAAAACAAATTGATTTAGTTTTTACTGACCAATTCGTTAAACTTGGTACTGTGTCCCTGTCCATTGGCCGTTGTGCTGAATCTGTTGTATTCAGCACCATAGGCCATGGACAGTGGCATGGTGTTGTTCAGTGCAATTCGGCAGTAGTGAAATTCCCCATAGACAAGTAATAGGTGTTCTCTGAATAGATTAACTAACAGTACCGAAATGTCAGCAAAATGCCCTGATTTTCTGTGGTTCGTGCGACAGCTTTAAACAGACAAATCCCATAGGTTTCAATGTAAAAATATTCCCCGCTTTCTATAAATATTTATTCAACCGTTTATTCTTTTCACTTGCAGCAAAAGTCTCTTATTTATTTAGGCATTTTTTCTGGAATTTGTTTGGTGAAATTTTTGGATTCCAAATTTATTTTAAAACAACAAGGCTTTTTTTTCTTTGCCGAACGCAGCAGTTTTTTTTTTCTTTCCTTCAGTCTGGATGCATTCGACGGGGGCTGTCTATGGTGCTGAAACCTATTCAGTACCAAGGACAGCAGCCCCACGGAGCTGCTATGCATGGTGCTGAAACATATTCAGTATCAAGGGCAGCAGCCCAGCGGTTCTCCGGGAGCTTCACAGAGCTGCTATCCATGGTGCTGAATAGGTTTCAGCACCAAGACAGGGGGATTAGGTAACGTCTCTTTTTTTTTTACCCTAATCTAAGTAATTCATCCGTTTCACATACTGAAATAACTAATAAAAACTAAAAACAAATTGCTCCAAAAAACGAATTACCAATAAAAATTAAAGGAATCAATCCGAAATACAAATTACCGATCATCCGCACCAGCGAATCAAGCCAAAATACGAATCACGGCCACATAACGAATGTACCGAAACAAATTTAGAACCGGAACGAAGCGATCCAAAACGGAACGAAATAATTTTTTTCGTTGTGCACAGATCTAGTTATGGATAATATATGAAGATATTAACATCACTTCTTTCGATTTTATATTTGATGCGCAATAGTATTTAAACCTTACAATCCCAAAAAATATGGATTTTTACATTAAAAACAAACCTGGTTTCAGCTTTAACCCCTTCAATACAAAGTGATTTTCTAAAAATTCACTGCCAGAAACCAGTGTTTTTTTGGAAAGTCATTTTTATCTAATTATTCAGTGAAGGAGTTAATCACTAAGCGATGAATTTGCCACCAAATTGCACCAAACTGTGAATTTCAATATACGGTGCAATTTCGTGGCAGTTCGTCTATTCACTAACTCCCGCGAGATCGCGGCTGGGGGCTTTCCAACAAGCGGCCGCGCAAAGACTTTGCCGGCCGCGCTCGTTGGAAGGTAATAGAAACGCGGTCAGCTGGAGGGGCCTGTCCGAATGCCGTTAGGCACATGGGGCGACTGTCCGAACGCTCTATGTGTATATTACACATACACACACACTGAGGTCTAAAATGGCCAATGTGTGTGTGTATGTGTATATATATTACACATACACACACTGAGGTCTAAAATGGCCAATTTGTGTGTATGTGTATATAACACATTACACACACACAGGTCTGAAATGGCCAATGTGTATGTGTATGTGTATATATATATATATTACACATACACACACACACTGAGGTCTGAAGCGTGCATATGTATGTATTTGTATATATATACATATTACACATATACACACACTCTGAGGGCATGTGTATATACACACACTGTGGTCTGGTGTCTGTTAGGTATACATGTATCTGATGCGTGTGGGGTATATTATATATAAATAATATACCCTACAGGCATCAGATACATGTATACCCAACAGACACCAGACCAGTGTGTGTGTGTGTGTGTATATATGAATGTATATCTGGTGTCTGTGTGTGGTCAGGGTTTGTGCAGGCATTGGGTAAATGGGGTTTCTGGCCATACACTGCAATATTAAGTTAAACAGGACAGGCTTTCAGCAAAATCCTAAATTATTTATTGAAAAGCGTTACATGACATTAAATAAAAGTATCGGCACTCGGTAGCGGTGAGTACTTGAAAAAAGTATCGGTACTCGTACTCGGTCCTAAAAAAATGGTATCGGTGCATCCCTATCTTTTGGTTAATGTTTTTTTTTCCCTTTCCTTCAGTCTGGCTGCGTTTGGCGGGTGCTGTCTATGGTGCTGAAACCTATTCACTTCCAAGGACAGCAGCTATTCTTGCTGCTGAAACCTATTCAGTGCCAAGGACAGCAGCCCCGCGGGGCTCATTAGCCCCGCAGAGTTGCTATCCATGATGCTGAATAGGTTTCAGCACTAAAAGACAGGGGGATTATGTAGCTTTTTTTTTAAAACCCTAATCTAAGTAATTAATTCATCCGTTTTACATTCCGAAATAACTAATAAAAATGAAATACGAATTGATCCAAAAAACGAATTACCAATAAAAATGAAATAACAAATCAATCCGAAATACGAATCACAGTAACATAACGGATGCACCAAAACTAACTAAAAAACGGAACAAATCAATCCGAAACAAAATGAAATTTTTCGTTGTGCACATGTCTAATTACTTCAAATCCCCTTAATCAGTATTTCTGACCATTTTTAATATGTACCTTTATCGCAGTTACACTATTTGACACAAAGGCTACTTCTGTCTGTATGCTGATAATAAAGACACCGGGTGACATTGTGCGAGATAATCTTGCATGCAGATTTTCCTATAGTGTCCCAATGTTAGCATGGTATTCCCGGGGCAGGCGCTACCTCAGCACTTCCCATGGGTAAGTGGGAGAAAGTCATGCCTGAGGACCTCAGGCATCAGCATAGGTGAAGGGGTTGTCATAGAGAGCGTCTGAGGTGTCGGAGATATATTCAGATAAGAAACTTATACGACATATAAACAACAATAAACTTATCTCATTTGTATTTCTCAGGTCTCCTAAGTTTGTTTTCAATTGTATCTGTTTTGTTTTCAAAAATATAACCAACCAAACTCGGTAAAAAAAAAAAAATATATATTTATTACGTATACAAAAAGATTTTAATCTCACAACACAATCAAAGATTTATAAACAACATTCATCAGCACATAGATTTCTAGCTTTTAAAATATGTTATCCTGTTAGTAACATATAAATGATTAGTACCATTTATTTTCAGTTAGTAAGTAGTAACTAAACATTGATGGTTAGTTCAATTTATTAAACATCCTGCTTAAAGAAAACAATTAACATGTATTTCCCAGCAAACCAGTATTTATATTTCAAATTTTTTTTATTTTGCAACAAATCATCAATGTAATAGACATAGAAAGCATAGAACATATAATAAAGCCAATGATACAAAGGCCACGCAGGGCCATGGCAAGGAAAAAAAATTGTGCAAGGAATTAAGTCATCAAGTAGGGTCAACAAAACACAATAAAAAGATATAAGCAAGTGCATCCGATATGAACAAGACACATAACATCAAAAATCGTAAATGATCGCAAGACTTAAAAGGGGAAGGGTAGAAGAGGGGGACAGTAGTGGGAGGAAGAGAGAAGTGTTATAAAGAGGGAGAGAGGACAGGTAGGGGAGATGAAAGGGAAGAGGAAGAAAGATAAAAGAAAAAAAAAAAAAAGGGACTTAATAAAATTCCCCGATTAGACAGGGAGGTCGGGAAAGGTAGCCCAAAATAAAGTGGTAATCAGCAGCACGCCCCTGAGACCCCGCAGGGTAACAGAGGGCCACCGAGGGAACCACAGGGCATAGGTCACCGAAGGGCCGAGGGGACAGAGAGAGCCTAGGTGACTGTCCCACGGCTCACCCTCAGCGAAACCATACCTAAAATCTCAAAAAAAAAAAAACAATTTGAGGAGGGGAATAAAGAAGGGGAAAAGCGGGGCAAAGAGAAAAAATAGAGGGGGAGAGAGAGATGGGCATGAGGTCGCAATACAGCCGATCCAGGGAAGTCAAGGGTAAAAATGAGTAAAAACTTTCGACGTGAGGGGCGTGGCCGGCCGCATGGGGAATCAGACGTGCTTTCTAGGAGCTCCGCTGAAACCCACTGATATCGGGGGTTTCTACCCGGATTTCCCGTGAATTATTTGAGGATATCACCCCTGCTGAGCTGGCCATCGAGTGGCAGACTTCGGAGCTCGTTTTGGCCCCCTCTCCGGAGTCTGGAGGAGCTTGGATGAGTTTAAGGCCTCTGAGTAAGCCCTGCAGTCGGCCATCTTGAGGCCTGTACCCCAGCATTTCGTCGGCCTGCTCCAGGAGTGGTCCCCTTACCCGGGTGTACAACTGCGGTGGTTGGAGAGGATGGAGGACCCTCGCCTACTGACTGCTGCGGAGGTCCCCATAGGAGAGGGGGAGTTCCGGGGGCAGCTGGGGCTCCCACCCCCCGTCAGAACCCTGGGAGCCATGTTGGAGCGCCTCGAGGAGCTTGTGGAGCTGATGCCTGGGGACGATGAGACTCCGCTCACGCGCGGTGCGTGGCGGCAAATGATGGACGTGCTGTGGGGTGATCGGAGGCCGGAGGCCTTTGCTGGAGGAGAGGCAGTGGAGGGCTTGCTGGAGATCCGCGTGGAGGTCCCTGCAGAGGTTAATGCCGGTGAGATCGAGAGGGTGCCCGATCTGTTGCGCAGACCCCCGTTCCCAGTGACGACACTGGAGGAGCATGAGGTCGCTGAGATGCCTGCGTGTCGGGACCTAGCTGAGATGGTGATTATGCTACCGGAGGCTGCGGCTCCCTCTGTGAGGCCTGTGCTGGGGGTGCTGCTCGGGGCCCTGAGTTTGGGTGCTGTTGAGGGCCGGTGCTTACCTTGGCCCTGGGCCGTTCCCGGTGCGGCAGACGGGGGGACCTGGTCGCTGGATGTTTCGGGCGCTGCAGGCGATGGAGGAAGGCATGGAGATGCTTTATACCCCACGTTCCTACTGGACACAGGATGAAGGGAACTTCCTACCGATCCGCTGTTGAATAATGGTTTACGACCTTGGCACCCCTGCATGGCCTGCTGCGATTTTCTCCCCCTTCGCTTATTTACCGATGACTTTTTGTTTATTTTTCTGTTTACCCTGATTTTTGCTGAATAAAAGCAGATTCTTCTTTTTACTGCACGGTATCCACAGACTTTTGCTGTCCCCCCATTCCCCCCCCTCGCTGAGACATACACAGCTGAATTTTTATTTTTGCTGGACTATATTTGCAGACTTATGTGATCCCCTTCCCCAAATTTTATTTTTCCCTTATCCCCTCCCCCTGCTGAGACGTACTATGTGTTCTGATCTGTGTTCCCACCCTTTTAATTTTTTGTTTCCCCTCCTTTTTATGTACTCCTGAATGATTTTATGGTCCTGCTTGCTGATTCTGTGGGTTTAATGTTGTTCGTCTGTTGGAGCACTGGGACTTTTTGTCCCCCTCCCCCCTTTTTTTTTTTTTTTTTTGTGGGACATTGGGAAGTAGCCTGGGCGAGCCACTAGGGTGGCTACCTAGGCTCTGTACACCCTTTTGGCCCCAGGTCTCCCGGCCACGTGGCCCCTTCTATGGCCCTCGGTTCCCCTTTAGGTTGCCGAGGCGAGCCAGGAATGCCACAATATGTTTGGCAGTCCCTCGTTACCCTTTTCTTTTTTTTTTTTTTTTTTTTTCCTGGTGCCCCCTCAGCGAACTCCATTGCTCTCTCTTGTTTTTGCTGGATCGACCCTTTTGACGAGTTTCTGCACCCTACCCTGTTTTTGTATCCCCCTTACCCCAATTTTTGTTCTTCTGTAGTTTCCTCTGAGATCCCCCCTTATGTTTTCTGTGCTTTCTTTGAGAGTATCTTCTTAGGCCCTGTGAGGCCGTTTGGCTGGTCGGTCTGTGACCCTATGTTTATCGTAAAATAAAAATTTGAAATATAAAAAAAAAACTTTCGACGTAGGCTGGATGGAAATGGAGAACAGTCCAGTTTCAGAGATTAGTCCGGTGCAGAAGGCAGCTCGTCAGGTGGAGACAGCGGTGGGTCCCCGCTAGCACCACTCAGGTGGCGCTGCAGGCCCAAAGCCGACAAGTGGGTCTGGGCCTCCTCCAGCGTCGAGGCTACCAGGACGTCAGATCCCAGATGTATAAGTAGGGAGCTCGATACTCCCCAGCGGTAGCGGACCCCTCTAGCCCGTAGTATGGCCGTAACGGTTCCAAATCGTCGCCTGGCAGCTAGGGCTAGGAACGGGATATCCCGGTAGACCGTGACATCCAGTCCCTCAAATCTGAGAGGGGGAGCTCGGATCGTCGCCCCCAGAAAGCGTTCTCTGATAAGGACATCTCCCAGTACTATAATGACGTCCCTCGTGGCATTCTGAGGGGCCGCCGCCGCCTTACGGACTCTAAGCGCAGAGAGCACCGGATCTGGGGCTTCTTCGGGGAGAGAAATGACGGCCCTTACCATCCTGTTGGCTAGTAAGTGGAGGTCCGAGGCAGGCAGAGCGTCCGGTATCCCCCTCAACCTCAGGTTCCGCCGTCTGTGTCGGGCCTCCATGGCCAGCAAGGCGGACTGCAATCCAGCAACCTGGACACGAAGAACCGCAACACCGGTGCAGGCCTCCGCTTGTGATGTCTCCAGAGAGCAGGTCCTGGTATCAAGCACCACCACCTCCGCACGGAGGGAGGAGAGGTTGGAGCATACCTCCTCAATCTCCCCAGCCCAGGAAGCGCGGGCGTCTGCCAAGAGGGCTTGGATTTCCTGCCTCGTCGCCGGAAGGTCCTCTGAGTCCTGCGAGGTAAGTTGGGAGACTCGCGGGGTGTCGGCAGGGTCCACAGCACAAGGTGTCACAATTGCTGGGGAGCGAGGAAGTGTGTTTGCATCCCTTAGGCCCGCCAGTGAGACCCGAATGTCAGGAAGACGGGAGCAATCCTCCACCGCTCCAACCTTCTTATCCCGTTTGCCCATTATCTGGTGGTACGCAGGAATGAAGGAGAAAGAGAGAGCACGAGGCAGGAAAATGGTGGTCAGTGCCTTTTCACACCAGGCCCGAAGACAGTGCGGACGATTGCAAGTCCGGTTGGCAAAATTTAAACGCACAACCTGTCCTGGGGGCAGCTCTGTAGGAAAATAAAGCAGGGATATTCGATATGCAGCGAAAAGAAATGTAAAATCGGGGTAATTCTGCAGGAGCTGCTCAGACATGCGACCGCTCTCTTCAGGCACCAAGCCACGCCCCCCGCAAACCAGTATTTAAAACAAGCTAGTAATCCGGTGTATATATATGTATATATGTATACACGTATATTTCTCTGTGCTACCTGGATCAACAGGCTGGGTGGAGTAGAGGTAATGTCACTGCTCTGCATGGAGAGAGCCTGTGGAGTCATGGGTTCGATCCCAGCGAGCAACCTCTCCAGTAAGTGTCCTTGGCAAGACACCTAACGGAACATACTCGCCACCCAGGACATACTTGAAAACAAGAGAAATCTTAATGTATCCTTCCTGGTAAAGTCCTTTCTCAAAAAAAAAAAAAAGATGAAGCTATTTTTAGAATGATAAGTAAGAAAAACTAATTTAGTGAATCCTCCCCTAATAACAAAAATTAAGCTTCTAATCTTTTGCTTTTTAAATTATAGGTTATAATATCCCTGCTTAGTAATTCAATCACAATAGCTCTTCCAATTTCAATATATATATACAGTTGTGTTCAAAATTATTCAACCCCCACTGAAATTGAGTGTTTTGGCCAGTTTGACATTGATTTTGATCATGCAGTCATCTTGCTTACAATTAAATCAAACAGGCACGTGTAGGTCAGACAAATATAACATAACATTTATAATGAAATAACCACAAATGTCTTTTCTGTGCTCACATCATTATCAGTTTTATTCAACCCCCAAGTGACATTCAATCTTAGTACTTAGTACAACATCCTTTTACAGTTATAACAGCTTTTAAACGTGAAGCATAGCTTGACACAAGTGTCTTGCAGCGATCTACGGGTATCTTCGCCCATTCGTCATGGGCAAAAGCCTCCAGTTCAGTCACATTCTTAGGCTTGATCCATGGGCCCAAACAGTTCTAATTTTGTTTCATCAGTCCACAGAACACTATCCCAAACCTTTTGTGGTTTGTCCACATGACTTTTGGCATACTGCAGTCGACTCTTCTTATTCTTTGGAGACAGCAAGGGGGTGCGCCTGGGAGTTCTGGCATGGAGGCCTTCATTACGCAGTGTGCGCCGTATTGTCTGAGCTGAAACTTCAGTACCCACATCTGACAAATCTTTTCTCAGTTCCTCAGCAGTCACACGGGGAATTTTCTCCACTCTACGCTTCAGGTAGCGCACAGCAGTCGAAGTCAGCATCTTCTTTCTGCCACGACCAGGTGGCATTTCAACAGTGCCCTTTTGCCTTGAATTTGCGAATGATGCTTCCTATGGTCTCTCTTGGTATGTTTAACATCTTTGCAATCTTCTTATAGCCATTGCCCTTCCTCTGAAGAGTAATCACCTCTTCTCTTGTCTTCCTGGACCATTCTCTTGACTTCACCATGTTTGTAACCACACCAGTAAATGTCTAGAAGGAGCTGAGTATCACAGTCATTTTAAAGCTGCCTAATTGGTGCTTATTATGCTTTATTGCTGCTCCGTGACATCCACAGGTGTTTTCAATACCTGATTGAAAACACTTGAATGAACCTCTGTTCTTCAGAGTGGTAGTCTTTAAGGGGTTGAATAATTGTGTCAATTATTGTGTCAATTATTGTGTCAGAATTCACAAAAGAAACATTTACTACTGTATTACGAAACCAATTGATGTCATTTTAGTTGCATATGGTTCTTTAAAAAGTCCTTGTAGGATTTAATTCTGAATACAATTACAAATGTACACTAAATTCCCTAAAACCCTTTACAGCATTGGGGGTTGAATAATTTTGAACACAACTGTATGTATATCATTGCAACAAATATTTTAGGACAATTAATATCCTTATATATCAGACTCTCCTTATCATATTTCTATACTGCAGGTTAGAAATATTTCAAAGATTCTGATCTAACGATAATCTGAGATAAATCTCAGTCTATATCCATTGCAAGATACACACCCATACATATATAGTTACCTTAATCCCACTTAAATTGCTTTCCATACATTACCTGTTCCAAAATCTGGATTCAAGCGTTTCTGCAATCTTCTTATATTACAGCAGCAATGAGTTATTTGGATATACTATGAATTGGAGAGTGTGTGAGAATATGTGAGATATTATAAATTTGTTTGCATCTTATTTTATTTGTCTCTGAGTTTCCCCTTGAGCATAACTCGTAAGATAATAAAGAGAGAGTGAATGCATGAGAGTGAGAAATAAAATTTGAAGTCACGAGAGGGAGAATTTGTGTGGTCTGAGTTGATGTGTGAAGCCAAGTGAAGTCTGGTGTGTAGTGTCGAGTAGTGTGTCTCTATACGTTCTGTATGCACAGTTATAGAGGAATTTTACGTCACTTATCACGTACTTCTCTATTTAACATAATTATTTTTCTGTGAAACCCTATGAAGACTGTCAACCCATAATACACCACTAGATGGCAGTGTTGATTTAAAAATTAAATAACACAAATTAATTCTAAATTCCTTATCATAGATCATAGGTCAAGCTCGATTTCTCAATTTAAACAAAGGACTCTTCACTCTTTTCTAGACTTCGTGTCTCTTCATGTCATATTTGATTTAATATCTCCTCAGTTTTAGCCATTTCAAGGTTTTACTGAGTTACTCCTTATCAGTTACCAGACATTCCTTCTACAGCAAAATACTTCTGTTCTTCAGTAATTATCTTCAAAATATTTCTTAATATACCATTTTAGCACTACTAAAATATCTATTATTTTGATACTAAATATAGAATTTATATTGATTATATGAATATATTTTGTGCATATGTATATATGGTTACATAGATATTTTATGCATATATTTTAAACCTTAAAAAAAATATATTTTACTCAAGGGTTTCTATAAACCAGACCTATAAATTTGTCTATGACATATCTAGCACTTAATCTATACAATATATATCAAATAAAGACATCCTCCATAGCGTCTTTATGTCTAGTGAGTTTACCTTAATATGAACTCGTCTTTAAAAAAAAATCTGTGAGTTCATTCTGGAAGTAGGTGAAAGTTGAGAGAGAAACTTGTATAATAAAAAAATTATTATGGATTATACGATTAAACAAGATGGCTACAGGCATCCATTTTGTTTTCCCTATGAAAATACCCGACAGGCGAGCGTAGTCCAGGAACCACCATCATAGTCAGGCCCGCTGAGCGCTCCAGTGAGTGGTGAGGGACCACCAGAAGAAGAGGGCCCTCTGACTTCCCAGGCATCCCCCTCCATCCCATCAAAGCCGGCTCTACAGGCAACTCAGTTGCGGCCATCAACCCGCGGGACCACTGTGGCAGTGTTCCTCTGCCAGTTTGGCCACAAGATGCCCACCAGAAAAAGTAGAAGTCTGGTGGGGGACGATTTCAGTGAACTCTGGTAACAATACCGAGACACAGCTCGAGCCTACAGTGTTCTTAACTGCAACAAGAAGCCGAGGAGGGTGTGCAGGTGGCCCCGAAGGTCCATGAAATCAGCAGGAAGGAGCTCGATATACGGAGCTCCTACAAGACATGTCTGTCCGCCTCGACATCCAAGCTTCACCCCCCCCCCCTTCGCCAACTTTTTGGTGCTGTTTGGTATTTTCTGAATACATTAACCTTTCCTCCCCTTGGGGAATTTCACTGGTGCCAGAGATCATCCGTATTTTGCTGGCATTTTGCCAATATTTGGTGAATTGACAGTTTTCTGAATAGCCGAATTGCCACGAAATTGCCCCGTATGGGGAAATTCACTTGTCCGGTACAATTCAGTGGCAAATTCAGCTCTCTTTGTATAACCCCTTAGGCGATAATTCTACAGTTAGTCAGGAATTTGACACTTCTCGCCAGGATACATTTGTTAAGTTATGGTTTGTTATTTTCTCGGTATGGAGAGAAATCAAATATATCAGGTGAATATGAATAACATACCCATTTCAAGTTGACAGAATCAGAAGTGAAAAAAAAAGTCCCATGTTACTTTTTATGAAACAAGTGCTGAACTGAACACCTTAATGCTGAATGTTACCTCTGGCTGTTCGTATATGTGGTGCATTTTTTTTTTTTGAGAAAGTATTTTACCAGGAAGGATACATTGAGATTTCTCTCGTTTTCAAGTATGTCCTAGGTGGCGAGTATGTACCGTTAGGTGTCAATATATGGCCAAAGGATATTTATGTGGAGCACAGCACCATTTGCGAACAATTTAACAGCAATGTCCAGCAAAGATCCACATGAAAGGAATAAGTACAGCATAACATGTTATTGGTTTAAGAGTCATTTTGTATCAAACTATAGAGGAAATTGGTATAGGAGTCAAGCTCTTGTTTGTAACATCATTACTCTAAGTAATTTCTGTGGTTATTCCCATCAGGGCTTGACAAATTTGCTTTGAATCTAGGAGCCAGCTACAAATGTTAGGAGCTAGTTTTTGTTTCAGTCTAACAAAGCTTTACTTTCAAAAACTAAAGATACACAATACCATTTATTTTTTAAATTTATTTTTTACCAATATTCTTTTTGCCAGGTAATCACCGATACATTTATTTAATGTCATGTGACGCATACCAATATATAAAAGTTTTGCTGAAAGCCTGTCCAATTTATGATAGTATTGAAATGTATGGCCAGACACCCTATTTACCCCACTGTAGACACAGACACACACTATCACACAACAGTACTCATATATAAATACATACACCAGGGCTGGATATATTTACATTAAATGTAGGAGACAGGAAGATAACATTGAAGCCAACTAGATGTTTAGATGCCAAAGACTGCTTTTAGATTGGTGTAAAATAAACTGGAAATTTCAGAGCCAGGAGTAAAATTCTAGGAGCCAGTGGATACCAGGCCCCTGGATTTGTCAAGTCCTGCCATAAATATATTTTTTAAAAAAGTGTGTGTGTTTTTAATGTAAATTTTATTAAACATATATAGGGCCATATTACATTCTCTGCACAAATGCGCTTGCGCAATTTTTTTTGCGTGCAGTGTCCAGCGTTATCGCGCGAAAATTAACGTGATATTCGGATCCGAACGCATTTTCTCATCCGTCAAAAAATAACATTAGTAAAAAAACCACGCAAAACGAAGTGTAATACGCGCACAGTAACGTTGCGCATGTAAAACAGTGCGCGGACTGTTTTTTTCGCGGGAATCAGCCAATCAGATTTAAGAACCTTAATTGACATCTATTCACCTTAATTAACTCACTAATGTTTTTGCGCCTGTCAAAGTAAATCTGAGTATACATGCTGCAGAAATAAAATAATTATGCACAAATTCACAATTTGTTTGTTTGGGTATGTGTAGAATGTGTAACTATACTGTGCTGTATTTTTTTCGTGCTGGTGTATTTTGTTTCAGCCAGAACGTTCAGATTTGCAGTTAACACCAGGTTTTCAAAGACGTTAAAATTATGTGCGCATCTATTGAAATACCATCCGTGTAACGAATTTGCACTCACATTGTTAAGTATAGGACGCGCACAGTTCATCACGCTCGCGCAAGTCCATCCACGTTAAACGATAATGCGCATCGTTTGAGCGAACGTTGAAATACGACATAATAATGAAATAGATAACCTGGATCGGCGCAAATGTTGCTCTCTGGGGTTCTGGAGCCTCGTATATGTATATATAAAAAAGGAGACAATAATAGTGCTATACTGATATATGCAATATTTTAGATGTATATAATATGTATCCCACTCACAAGTGTAGAGCCGTAACACTGGCTCTGAGTGGGTCCAGACGTGCGGGTAATTTATCTTCAATTTCTCAGGTGACCCCCACCTTGCAGCAAATTTTCTATCCAAATTTATACAGTGGAGAGAAGAAAAAAGAAAATCCTTGTGCAGGTCCACAAACAAAGGTCACGATGTTGTATACAGATGGAATCGTACTCACATTCTGGGGAGCTCACATAGCTCGTGGATGTATGCCCATAGGTTTTTTTTAGGCAGGGAAAAAACCCAGAGGAAAAACCGCCAATGATCCAGGAAACAGCAAAGCAGAAACAGGATTGGAAATGGAAAAAAATAAAATTTATTTAAAACATGATTAAAATAACCACCAGAACGCGTTTCGCCGCACAGATAGCGGCTTCATCAGCTGGAATGGTTGTGCTGGGCTTGTAGACCCTTTTATAGTGTCTATAAGTGTCCTTAATTGTCCCCATGTGTCCTGTTTGCTGCTTTAATTAAAACTTCCGTTTTTCCTCAGCGTCTGATAATGGGCGCCGCCATTTTGCGCATGCTCAGTTTACTTCCGGGTTCCAAACACCATTTTTTTTTTTTTTTTTTGTTGCTTCCGGTCAGCGGTTCTCAGCCAGGAAGTGAAAGTGAATGCAAAGTCTTTTTCTTCTTTCTCCTCCCCGCGATTTTCAGAGATTTGGGGTTAGAAACCTCCCCTTTTCCATCAGATATATCCCAAAAACAAAGGATTACATGTATTAAAATTCAAGAAATTGGCATTATATAAATAAATGAATAAAATGGTACGCCCCGCAGGGTCTCCTATCGGATGGCAGTACATCAATGTAAATAACATATGGAGATAGTATAGGGAAATCTTTTTACAATTCATGGATAATAAAATATTCGAAAGTGCTGTTTATGACTTCCCTTAATTGTAGGGATAAGGGCAATATAATCAATTTCTAAAGCGTTCAGATAGTGTATTATTGCCTCATTTTATTTTACATTCTAAAGCTATTCACCTTCATTATATAAATAAATGAATTAATAGTACACCCCACAGGGTCACCTATCAGATGGCAGTGCATCAATACTAATATCATGGGGATAGTGCAGAATTTTTTTTTTTTTTATAGAAAATCTATGAATAGTAAAATATTTAAATGTGCCATTTATAGCTTCCCTTAATTATAGGGGTGAAATAAACAATATAATTAATTTCTAAAGTGTTCAAATAGTGCAATAATGATTTATTTAATTTATTATCAAAGCTTATTTATTACAATCTAAAAATATTTGCCTAAAACTTATTATAATATACTCCCAATTAGGGGTTAATATAGCATCATTTAATACATTATAATATTTATAGTGTGATATTAGTGTTTAATTGTAGTAAAAAATACTTATTTACGTTCTTAAGGCTATTACCATAGAATTTTACATTATCCTTTATGAAAATAGTTCATAGAATATTGATTTGTGCAAAAAAAAGTGATAAGTGCTTCTGTGCTTATTTTTTTTTTTATTTTTTTTTTAAATATATCTCCTCTCTTTTCTCACCCGATCTATCTTTCCCCGTATATAATATCAACTATTTAACTTCCATGCATGATCCCCTTTGTCCTGAATGGAAGGGTATGTGCTGCAAATCCTATTTGAACCACAAAAAAGTGCATATTGAAAAATAAAATGAAACAACTCACAGAAAATGAACCACCTCAAAGTCGTTATTTAACCCATTTGGTGCCATAGTGCCCATTTCGTAAATGGTTCGCATCTCCTCTTGTCCCAATTTGCTAACAATATTATCATCTGCATTAGTTCTATACACTCTCTTAATGGCCATAAATTTCAGCCCTACTGGGGAACCTCCATGCTGCAGCTTAAAATGTAATGAAACAGAGTGTTTTTCATAGAGCTTTTTTATGTTCCTAGTGTGTTCCGAAATTCTTATATTTAGAGCCCTCTTTGTGCGTCCAACATATTGGAGGCCACAAGGGCACTCCAAAAGATATATTACGCTCTTTGAACAGCAATTGAGAACCTCTTTTATTTGTATCTTTTGATCAGTTTTTTTATTTGTATACTCTGTTCTGCAGTCTTTCTTATTACCTGTCGACCTACAGGCCAGACATTGTCCACAGACATGAAAGCCATTCTTTAGGTTAAATTGGTTCAGATGTATTTTTTTGTTATTATTTCTCAGTTTACTATGTACCAAGTTCATTTTTAAGTTCTTAACTCCTCTGAATACTATTTTAATAAGTATTAGAATAATTAGGAATACTAATAATAGAATAATTAGAATACTAATAAAAGATACAAATAAAAGAGGTTCTCAATTGCTGTTCAAAGAGCGTAATATATCTTTTGGAGTGCCCTTGTGGCCTCCAATATGTTGGACGCACAAAGAGGGCTCTAAATATAAGAATTTCGGAACACACTAGGAACATAAAAAAGCTCTATGAAAAACACTCTGTTTCATTACATTTTAAGCTGCAGCATGGAGGTTCCCCAGTAGGGCTGAAATTTATGGCCATTAAGAGAGTGTATAGAACTAATGCAGATGATAATATTGTTAGCAAATTGGGACAAGAGGAGATGCGAACCATTTACGAAATGGGCACTATGGCACCAAATGGGTTAAATAACAACTTTGAGGTGGTTCATTTTCTGTGAGTTGTTTCATTTTATTTTTCAATATGCACTTTTTTGTGGTTCAAATAGGATTTGCAGCACATACCCTTCCATTCAGGACAAAGGGGATCATGCATGGAAGTTAAATAGTTGATATTATATACGGGGAAAGATAGATCGGGTGAGAAAAGAGAGGAGATATTTTTTTTTTTTTTTAAATATAAGCACAGAAGCACTAATCACTTTTTTTTGCACAAATCAATATTCTATGAACTATTTTCATAAAGGATAATGTAAAATTCTATGGTAATAGCCTTAAGAACGTAAATAAGTATTTTTTACTACAATTAAACACTAATATCACACTATAAATATTATAATGTATTAAATGATGCTATATTAACCCCTAATTGGGAGTATATTATAATAAGTTTTAGGCAAATATTTTTAGATTGTAATAAATAAGCTTTGATAATAAATTAAATAAATCATTATTGCACTATTTGAACACTTTAGAAATTAATTATATTGTTTATTTCACCCCTATAATTAAGGGAAGCTATAAATGGCACATTTAAATATTTTACTATTCATAGATTTTCTATAAAAAAAAAAAAAAAATTCTGCACTATCCCCATGATATTAGTATTGATGCACTGCCATCTGATAGGTGACCCTGTGGGGTGTACTATTAATTCATTTATTTATATAATGAAGGTGAATAGCTTTAGAATGTAAAATAAAATGAGGCAATAATACACTATCTGAACGCTTTAGAAATTGATTATATTGCCCTTATCCCTACAATTAAGGGAAGTCATAAACAGCACTTTCGAATAATTTATTATGCATGAATTGTAAAAAGATTTCCCTATACTATCTCCATATGTTATTTACATTGATGTACTGCCATCCGATAGGAGACCCTGCGGGGCGTACCATTTTATTCATTTATTTATATAATGCCAATTTCTTGAATTTTAATACATGTAATCCTTTGTTTTTGGGATATATCTGATGGAAAAGGGGAGGTTTCTAACCCCAAATCTCTGAAAATCGCGGGGAGGAGAAAGAAGAAAAAGACTTTGCATTCACTTTCACTTCCTGGCTGAGAACCGCTGACCGGAAGCAACAAAAAAAAAACAAAAAAAAAAATGGTGTTTGGAACCCGGAAGTAAACTGAGCATGCGCAAAATGGCGGCGCCCATTATCAGACTCTGAGGAAAAACGGAAGTTTTAATTAAAGCAGCAAACAGGACACATGGGGACAATTAAGGACACTTATAGACACTATAAAAGGGTCTACAAGCCCAGCACAACCATTCCAGCTGATGAAGCCGCTATCTGTGCGGCGAAACGCGTTCTGGTGGTTATTTTAATCATGTTTTAAATAAATTTTATTTTTTTCCATTTCCAATCCTGTTTCTGCTTTGCTGTTTCCTGGATCATTGGCGGTTTTTCCTCTGGGTTTTTTCCCTGCCTAAAAAAAACCTATGGGCATACATCCACGAGCTATGTGAGCTCCCCAGAATGTGAGTACGATTCCATCTGTATACAACATCGTGACCTTTGTTTGTGGACCTGCACAAGGATTTTCTTTTTTCTTCTCTCCACTGTATAAATTTGGATAGAAAATTTGCTGCAAGGTGGGGGTCACCTGAGAAATTGAAGATAAATTACCCGCACGTCTGGACCCACTCAGAGCCAGTGTTACGGCTCTACACTTGTGAGTGGGATACATATTATATACATCTAAAATATTGCATATATCAGTATAGCACTATTATTGTCTCCTTTTTTATATATACATATGCGAGGCTCCAGAACCCCAGAGAGCAACATTTGCGCCGATCCAGGTTATCTATTTCATTATTGTGTGTAATGGTATAGGGGAAACCACTATATCCTGTGGTTGGCTATCTGGGCATTCTGGTGGTGGATGCATGTTGTGTGGCGCTGCACCATCTCTTGTTTGTGTTGAAATACGACATTCTGCGCAAATGGTTTTGTCCTCGCGCATTTGCGTGCGCGCAAAACCGATGCGCGAGGAATGCAATATGGCCCATAATGTATTACACCAAAATAAGATAAAAGGGGAAAAAGAAAATAAAAAAGCAAAGGGACAGTGATAGAAGAATACAAAATTAGAAAAAAAATAACAAACTGTTACAGGAACATCATGCATTACAAGGATTATGAGCTATGAAAAGAGAACATAGAAGATATAAGCAGTCACTAATCGTTTGTCAATCAGATTGATACTTTAAACAAATCCTACAAATAACAATGATCCGTTTTAGATCTACCTGTAGTGTGACCTTCTATAGTAGTAGCTATCCCATCGAGCAGACGGATAACGGTTACCAGTTATATTCTGAGTGAAGAGACTTACACACTACTGCTGGTATTCAGTCCAATTGCCTCCATGGCTTTGAGTATTTTTTTCTTAGTTTCTTTGCAAAAACAGGAAGTAGAAGTACTGATTAGTTCTCTCCGCCATACGTTGGGATAAAAGGTAAGTCATCGATCGATTTTGCCTTTAACGATCATCACTAATTCACCAAATGGATTTACTGACAGCATGCATGATATAGGGGCCACAGTTTGAGTTGAAGTTTTAATATACCAATCTGAGATGTTATATTATTATTAGAATAATTTGAATAGTCTAATAGATCTTCTTTCTGAAAATGTATTAATACTTTTTAAAATGAATAGAAACTTATAACAAATAACACTGCCTGAACATAAATCTTCTGCCACACAGGCTATGGATAATTCAAATCATTTTCCAAGAAAGAAACACCTTTGCACAGCATTTGATTTAAGGCGTGTAGCTATTCTATTTAATATATACACATTACCCTGCAATGGATTCAGGCCAAAAGCCCGTCTGTGAAAGGGACATGTCCAGGGAATGGGAATGGACAAAACAGATCTGAGCCAACCATGGATTTGGGACGCCTCCCACAACATCAAGGTATCGGACCGCAGCAGGTCCTATCCTATTTTTCATAAGGGTGCTTCTGAGACCAATGATCATATTTTGTAACCAGATCTACATTATTTATTTCTTGCCATTTTTATATATATTTAAACAATATTGAAGCAGAGTGCTCTGAATTTGGTTTGTTGAGTGTACTGGTCTCAGAAGCACCCTTATGAAAAATGCACGTTCAGTTTGATTGCAGACATTCTGTCATGGATAGCGAGTAGCCCAGTATGTAGACAAAACCGAGTTAAGCAAGGAAACCCCTAATCTGGCAAGTTAGTCCTTGCAATGGCCGGATCTAAACTGAATAAAGAATATTAAAATAAGCACAAGGACAATACACAGAAATGCTGAACCCACAGGGAGAGAACACAGTACAAATACAAAGCCAGAGGTCAGTACACAGAATCAGTATAATATAAAACCATTCAGGAATAACAGAGCAAAACCCGAGTCTAGATACAGTAGCTAAGATCAGTACACAGAATCAGTACAATAGCCAAACAGGGATAAGAGCAGAAACCAGAACCGAGACTATTTAGCCAGTGATCAAACCAAGATATCAAGAAC
Source organism: Leptobrachium leishanense (assembly GCA_009667805.1). Classification (NCBI taxonomy): domain Eukaryota; kingdom Metazoa; phylum Chordata; class Amphibia; order Anura; family Megophryidae; genus Leptobrachium; species Leptobrachium leishanense. The sequence goes on from CM019066.1 coordinate 113,383,012, forward strand.
ATTGGAATACAGGAATGCATTGAGGGGTCACTAAAAACCACGTCAGGACATAGAGCTCTGCCAGTTGCTTATATTTAAAGCTCTCCTAGGTGTCAGGGTGGGAGTGCGACGGTGGGTGAAGTAAGCCCATGATGCAGTGATTGTAGGAGTCACACAGGTTACAGGGTACTGAAGGTTTATTAAAGAATAAACAAAACAAATAGCAATTGATATGAGCACTAGCAGGCAGGCAACAGACTGTATGCAGGTTTCAGGGTTTGCTGGAAAGAAGGGTTCAGCTTGAAAACGAGGATTCTTGAGAGCGGGGTACACTGGAAAACGAGGATTCTTGAGAGCGGGGTATACTTGAAAATGAGGATTCTTGAGAGCAGGGTACACTTGAAAACAAGGATTCTTGAGAGCGGGGTACACTTGAAAACAAGGATTCTTGAGAGCCGGGTACCTTTGATAGTGAGATTCTCCTTGGGAGCAGGGTTTCACTTGGGAGCAGGGTTCCACTTGGGAGCAGGGTTCCACTTGGGTGTATCACTGGAGGGATTCAGGTTCAATAGTAGGGAGCTTCAGGAACAGGACTGGTTGTCTGCACTTCCAGAAACATTAATGTTGAAGCCCTAATGAAAGAGTGGATCCCTCTTTTAAGCAGGTTTCATTAGGAGTAATAGCATACACCTGTAGGCACCACAACAGAAGATGAACAGCCAGATAGGAGGATCCTGTAACCTGTATACAAACATAGGCAGGTGAATAAGGGTTTGCCAGGGATTAGGTGCGGGCACAGGCTTGATTCCTGACACTAGGTCTCTGACCAGGTGTAGCAGGCGAGATGATAGATGTCCAGAACGGCGCCTCTTGGCCCAGGAAGCCAAACTGCAGCACGAGCAGGACCAGCACCACCAGCTGCCATGACACATTCTAGTTTTGTTTCCTACATTTTGAGGACTGACCTCCCTCTCTGGTTTTGCAACCCTCCCTTTCACAGGTGCCTCATTGCAGCTTCAATTTAAATCTTGACCTGCAGAGAGCCCTGAGAAGATGTACGTCCCAAGTAATTGGGTTTACCTCACAGGAGCAGTCATTAGGTTGAATTAGAGTAGTTCCTTCCTTGTTGGAGTACATTGATGTTGTTGCAGATCTATGCCTTGTATCTTGTAGCCAAATCTCCATAATTTATCACTAAGTCGGGCGTTTTTAAAATCTTTAAAACTATGATAAAGTGAAGTGCACTGAATTTTGTATGATGGTTTGGGAAGGACAGGGTCAGGGTCTAGATGAGCCTTTCCTGGGTGTGCTTGATGGTCAGTCCATCCAGATTTAACACTGCCTTTCTAATCACACTATATCATATAATTCACAGTAGAGCCCAAAATCAAAGATTCTATAATCCAGGATTATTTGCTTCCTGATAGCGCTCAATTCTAAAATGGAGCCACATTTATTGATTACATTTATGGAATGGCTTCTCGTGAGCTGTATTGACCCTAAGGTTGCATAGTATCTTAATTTAGAAGGTGCAAAATTAGGTTTAATGTATTTATGATGTAAAGCATCTTACACAATATAAGCAGAGCTGTATGGAAAGACATGAAAGGCATTTCTCGTTGCTGACATCTAAGCTTTCTTGTCCATGTTGTGTGAGCAGGAGCAGTTTTCTAGCACAGGTTCATGCCTCCCATGTTCAAAATATTGAGAATATCCTTTCGGTTGGCTTTTGTAGCCATATCCACAGCAGACTCATTCCATTTTGTCTTAATGAAGGGGTCAGCCCCGGATTCTTTAAGGGTTCGAACCACACTAAAATGACCCCTGTCTACAGCAATGTGCAAAGCTGTTTTCCCGAGCCAGTCTTTGCAGCTGATGTCTGCGCCATTTTGAAGGAGACAGGAAGATGCCTCACTATGACCCCGGTAGGCTGCATAGTGTAAGGGGGTTAGATTTAGTAAATCAGAGCTGTTTACATCAGCCCCATATTGCAGGAGAAGGTTTATTGCCCTGACGTAGTCTTGACCAGCTGCTAGGTGTAACGGAGTAAGGCGATTCTCGTCTATTGCATCCACATTTGCTTTCTTCTTCAACAGGAACTCTAGAATCTGAAACAAGATTGTGGTAGACTTGTATAGAATTAATTCATATTATTATTTTTTCATTTTCATGATATGCATTTTTTTCATTATCATGGTATACAAAAACATTCTACCAGAGTCACTGTAGACTTAGCAGAGCCTTTAAAATCGATGGCATTGGGAAGTGTACAACAGCTCTGGGAAAAAATACACTGGACTCAAAATCTAGCCCTTCACTTTTTAAAAATACCATAATTTCCATAAATATATTGAAACGCCTATACAATTCAATACTTATGCTTTACTTTTTGTAAGTAAAAAAAAATGGTATGTTTACTTCAACACTAATACTTCACACGATATCTGAAATATTATCATCATCATCACCTAAATAGTGCCAATAGTTTCCGAAGCCAAAAGGCTTCCACGATGGCTGCAAACTATATTCGTGAATGGGTCAGCTAGGATCCACTTCCCAAATCCTCCATATAACAAGCAAAATAATTGTGCTGACACTTCTGTACTATTAAATCAAAGTTGGGTTTATTCCTCATTGAAAAAAAAGACAACTTTCCAACCCTAGTGGGTCTTTGTCAAGTCTTGACAAAGACCCACTTTGTCAAGAAATGATAAACAGGGTTATTCAGAGAGAGGTGAAAACCAGGAGAATGACTGGAGAAGGACATATTTTCCTTCTGTACAGAAAACAGTTTTCTGGATGTACCTTTTAATATACAGGGTTATTCAAAGACATCCGAATTGCTGGCGAAAGGTAACCGAACGCTGAAATTCAGCATTCGGTTACCTTTCCTGGCCATTTGGCTATTCAGAGAGCAGGCAGTTCGCCAAATGTTGGCGAATTGCCTGCACATACGGTGCCTGTTCAGTGCCTGTTTGAGAGCAGTGAAATCCCCATAGTGAAGCAATGCTTCGTCTATTCAGAGAACAAAAACCAGCAGTGAAAAGTTGCCAAAATGCCCTGCCAGTCGGTGGTTTCATTCGACAGGTTTATTCAGGAGAATCCATAGGCTTCAATGTTAAAAATATTCCCGTTTTAATGCAATATCTAATAAACCGTTTATTATTTTATTCTGCAATAAAAAGTCTCTTTATTTTTAGATTTTTTTAGGATCTTTTAGGCATTTTTCGGGATTTTTTTTGCAAAAAATTTTTTCGTTTTTTTTAAATCGTTTTTTCTTTTTTCTGTAACAGCCCTTTTTATTATCATTCATTGGATCTTATGTGTAAATTTCAGACATTTTCATTCAGTAGTTTCTTTGCTAACAGTGTTTCACTTTTCAAACATTCAAGAGTTCATCTGCGGCGTTGACTTTTTCCGGCGGCTGCTCTGCGCGGTGTTCGGCGGCTGCTCGAGTTTCTCCGGCGTGTTCGGCGTGGTTAATCCAGATGTTTTTGTGGGTTTTGGTGTGCATTCGCTGGGTTTTGCGGTGAGTTTTTGGCAGGTTTGCGGCGGCTTTTCCCTGCACTACGATGGCTCTGTGGTGCTTGCTGAATACACTGCAGGGTTGCCGAAATGGGATCGCCAAATCGCACCGAATTCAAGAGAACGAAAAGTCACCGAACGTGCTGTGACTTTTCGATTCTCTTTGAATAACCCTGATAGTGTTTTGAGCACCACCTGGAGGACAAGGATGACATGCTGGAAACATTTTCTTTCTAGTGATGCATTAGTTATTTGCTTTGGTGTGAAAAAAATAATAGGACATTGAAGTAATAAATCCACTGCACAAAAGGCAATTGTGGTTAAGTAATGTGTACTTACATTAACTGATAAGAGTGGTATACTGAACCATTTAATCACCAGATAAGTACACAATGCAGTGATCAGAAGTTGAAGGCGTACCTAAGCCCAAAGACCTGTATAGATTGTTATCAGACACACACAGGGTTATCCAAAGAGATTCGAAAAGTCACCGCACGTTCGGTGACTTTTCGTTCTCTTCAATTCGGTTCCTTTTGCCGATTGCATTTCGGTGACCCTGCGGTGTATTCAGCAAACAGCACAGGGTCCCCGAATTGCAGGGAAAAGCTGCCGTAAACTCACCGAAAACTAACCGAATGCACGCTGAAAACAAGCAAAAACATCTGATTAACCTTCGAAGAGGAGCCGAACAGGAGCCGAAAAGGAGCCGAATCACACAGAGCCGAAGCAGCTGTGACGTAGAGGAGCAGTGAATAAATTAGAAAAACCATTTGTATGAATCTGGGAAAAAGAAACGCTGTTTGCAAAGAAACTACTGAGCGAAAATGTCTGAAATTTTCACAGGAGGTCCAGGGAATGATAATAAAGAGGGCTGCTACAAAAAAAATAAGCAAACTGAAAAAAAAAAAAAAAAAAAATCGGACTTTTAATTTTTTTTTAAAAAATTCAGAAAAATGCTTAAAGTATCCTAAAAAATCTATAAATAAAGAGACTTTTTGCTGCAGAATTTTATAATGAACGGTTTATTAGATATTGAATTAAAACGGGAATATTTTTAACATTGAAGCCTATGGGATTCTCCTGAATAAATTTGCCGAATTAAACCACCGAATGGCAGGGCATTAGGGGAACCTTTCACTACTGGTTTGTGTTCTCTGAATAGCCGAAGCAGTGCTTTTTGATGGGGATTTCACTGCCCTCGAACAGGGACCGAACAGGCACCGTATGTGCAGGCAATTCGCCAGGATTTGGAGAATTGCCTGCTCTCTGGATAGCCGAATGGCCAGGAAAGGTAACCGAACGCTGATTTTCAGCGTTCGGTTACCTTTCTCAAGCAATTCGAATCTCTTTGGATAACCCTGAGTGACAGAGATTTAGGCCTCACTTCCCACTGGTTTTAGTCCAAAGTGTGAAAGACAAACGTTACGAATTATTATAGAAACAACAATAAGGAATGTAAATGTATTTGTTTGCAAACTAGTACCTACTGAATAGTTATTTTTTATTATATAATACAACTTCATTTGTTTATTAATGCAAACCTTTACACATAGGTTTTGGAGGCTCTCTGCAGTACTTAAAATGATATACAGGTTATGCATCCTTTATCCAGAATGCTCAGGACCCCAAACATTATGGATTCCAGATTCTTCCAGATTTTGGAGTCAGGGACAATCTGAAGTCAGCAGGGAGGTGACAAAGCAGGGAGCCACAACACGATCCCTGCTGTGTATACGCGATGGAAAACATGTGCAGCCCTTTGCAAGGCAGCATGTCACACACCGGAGCTGCACATAGTCTCCCAGCATGTTCCTCACTGTGCTACAACCATCTAAGGGGTAGTGTCACCGAACAGCAGGACCTATCCGGAGCGTCATGGGGTACGTAAAAATGAAATTCTGGATTCCAGTGTCTACTGGATTTCAAAATTCCTGATATACAGGTTGGGGGCACCAGAACCCTAGACAACAGAAGAAATGGAGGAAACGTGTAATAATGACCGTTCGTTGCCATCGCCTAGGTGTCTGGGCACTAACTGAATAATTTGGGCAGTTGCCGATTCAGTTACAACGCAAACAGATCAAAATGAAGAGGACCCCACAGGACGGCTACTGCCTGATAAACCTCTGGGAGAAGATGCCAAACCCCGGAATCGGTGAGGTGACGGAAATTCCATTCTGCACCATGTTGTGCAGATCAAGGAGATATTGAGCATGGACAAACAATTTGTTGCCCAGGCAAAAAACTCAGAAAGCATGGACAACGCATCCGACAGTGTCAAAGACCTGGGACCCCCCAGGACGTTTATATACTTGAAAGCCGGAAGATTGTCCAACTTCAGAAGGACACAACGATGGGAAGTGTTTCTTACAAAACATTGCAGAGCAAACAGCGCAGTCAAAAATTCCAACACATTTATGTGGTACACCAACTCCTGACTCGACCATGACCCCTGTCTCTAGGAGTCCGCACCTGGCACCCCAACCTAGACGTCAGAGCTGGGGACGGAGTTACCAATGGTCTGGAGTTCCACCGCGTCTAACTCCCCAGCCACCAATCCAGATCCTGCCTCATGTCCTCTGACAGGGAGATCACTTGATAATAATCAATCTCTGAATGGAGAAAATGGGCCTTGAAGCTCTGGAGGGCCCTGTAGTGGAGAGGTGCAGGCAGAACTCCCAGACGATTCGCTGACAACAAACCAATGACGCAAACCAAGAAGTGAGGGGGTCGGATCCCACAGCAGAGACAAACCTCCTTCCGGATGGACCGGATCTTGGACAGAGGGACACTTAGCAACATGGACTGGGAGTCAAAAAGGAAGCCCAGAAATTCTATCGACCTCTCGGGAACCATCATAGACATTTCCACCATCTAATGCTTCCTTCATAAAAACATGCCACACCTAAACTTGAATGCTTCAGGATTGTCTTGTGAACTTCATACTGACAAGAAGCTACCTCCTACATCTTCTGTTCCTACAAATTTCCTGGATCTCCTGTTTCTACAAGTCTCCTGGATCTCCTGTTATTACAATCCTCCAAGATTCCCCTCATACTCACAGTTTGGATTATAACGATTTACCTACAGACTGTATACCAAGAACCTGTTTATAGCTTCCTCTTCAAGTATTTGTCTACAGCCCATATCCAAAGGATTATCTACAGAGTGCACTCTAAGGACTCAGATCTACTACCCCCAGTCCAAGGATAACTTTCCTCTCCTGTTCCCATTACTCTCATCCATAGGTCCCTCTATATACATTTAGTATAGCTCTGCTCCAACTCCTATCCCCATCTATCTATAACCCTTATGTTATTGTTTATTATATTATTAATAATATTGTCGCCCTTCTGATTTCTTCTGTTCAGTACCAGTTCCATTTCTGTGTTGTCCTTCTGTCTTTTTATCCTAAGTTGAGTGTTCTTGTCTATTCCTCTGTATCTTCAGTTAACCATATTGTTTATTATTTATTCAGCATTTTCCCTCTCTCACCCAGCCTCCTTTTATATTTACTATGCCTCTGTATCTATTAAAAAAAAAAACTTACTCATTTATACCTGTCTCATCTACCTTTTTTCATTGCATATTGGACTTGAACCTAACACTCCGGAGACAGCACCTAACAGATAGTGAAACCGCTGTGCCACGTCACGGAAATTGCCCCATAGAGAAGTGATTCAGTTCGACAGCCCATAGGGTTCATTCAATGAAAAAAAATATTTTCTATTTAATTCTTCTTTTATTTGACCGGTTATTTTTTTCATCCGCAGCAAAAAGCCTTTTTAGTTACTGATTATTTTTCAGGTATTTTTCTGAAATTTTAGGTGAAATTTTGGGGTACCTTTTTTTTAAAATAAGACCAGACTTTTTTTCTCTCACCGAACGCAGCTTTTCTTTCTCTTTTTCAGCTGGCTGTGTTCAGTGTTGCTGTCCTATTTCAGCTATTTCAGCACCAGGGACAGGGGTTTTATCCTCCCTTGCAGCCTTCGGCAAGGTTTTTGTTTTTTTACTTTTTCACCTTCGACTGCATTCTACGGGGCTGTCCTTGGTGCTGAAACCCTGTTATTTTTATATAGGACCTTTTTTATTATTTGCACACATTTTCATGCAGTTTTATTGTTTTAAAGAATAGCAGTTACATTTTTTTCCCTGCAGTTCGGCGCCGTTCGGTAATCTTCAACGGCTACACGTTCGCTGGGACCCTGCGGTGAATAGTGAGTTCATTGCAGGGTCGTGAACTCGAATCGCTGAAGCACACCGAGCGAAAATGCACCAAAATTTTACTGAAATTTCAGTGCTTTCTGTATAACCCTTACAAATTTACTCACACACACGCAATCAATTTCTCACGGGAATTTCAATGCACGAGGCCCCACATTCTCATAACCATATACACCTTCAATTGAATTACTCAAATGCCACATATACCGTCGCACCTGTTCGCATAAGCAGTCATACAGCATACCCATCACACACCAAGCTCTGACATAGAGTCTAAGAAGTGCACACAATATAAGAATTGGGAAGTGATGGGTAGACAGACAAATGAAGAGTTTGGGGACAGCAGAAAGAGTGAAGTGGATGAAAAAAAGAGAGGTAACTGGATTATTGGAGAGGGGAGGAGCGAGAAAATTGGCAGCAGATGGAACGAGAAAAAAAATGGTCAGGAAACCACAAAAAAGGGGTTTAATGGGGTCAAGAGAATGTGAATCTTGCTAAAGTCCTCAACTATCCCTTTTGGGTTTGTAACACTTAGCCAAGATGGATAAGTCCAGTTTTTGGTTCCGTGTCCTGACCCAACTTGACAGGATGCTACAGCACTAGGTCCCCTGACTTTTCCAGACGGCCCAAAAATGAAAAGCTTCAGGCTACAAAAAGATTGAACCATACAGGTTGAAGTGGTGGTCCAACAGTTTGACCCATTGGGTCAGCTTGCTGATCCTGCCTGGGCTTCCTGATCTACCTTCATCAGAGTTGAGATTGCAGCCTTTAGCAGAACAAATAGATATAAAAAAGCATATACAGAATGTGCTATAGTTACAAAAAATATGCTAAAGATTAATTGTTCCATATATGCTATTGCTTAGATTTTTTGGGTTACCAATTTTTTTTTAAACTCTGATAATTGTATGTATACTGCATTTAGAGTTCCATGTGTAAACATACCTCATCTTTCCCATTTTCTGCTGCTAGATGAAGAGCTGTGATCCCCCTAGCATCCTTTACATTTAATTCCACATTTCTTTTTATTAAGTAGTTTGTAATCTCAATGTTTCCAGCAAGTACAGACATGTGTAGCAGTGTCATCCCTGTATTAGTCAAATCTTCCAGAGACCCTCCGAGGGATACCAAGTAGTCCAACACATCCACGTGATCATTAATGACGCACCAATGCAGTGGGGTCCACTTATTGCTATCACTGATATTGGACGTGGCCTTGTACTCCAATAATGTCTTTGCGCACTGCAAGTGTCCATTGGCTGCTGCCAGGAGAAGCGGAGTTTCTCCAGAAATGGTCAGAACATCTGGTGATGCCCCACATTCCAGAAGATAGTCTGCAGCCACTGTGTGCCCATTCCAGCATGCCCGGTGAAGTGGTGTATAACTGCATGAGTCTCGCAGGTTAACTGTAGCCCCTTTTTGTATGAGGTATTTAACTAGGGCAATATTTCCACAGCAGGCGGCACCATGTAAGGGGGTCCATCCTCTGTTATCTCTGCCAGGGAAATCAACATGGAAAGATTATTTCACATCCATTATTGTATGATTAATTAAAACATTTTATCATGATCTCATATGAAAACATCAGAAAAATAATCTTGATTAAGAAAAATCTAAATTATGTACAGATTTACATTAATCCACTACTTGCATGGTTCTCAAGAGTATTCACGGATTGCAGCAGCAAGTTTTCTAAAACCTGAAAATCACTGTCAGGGTTATTCAGAGTGCTTTTGTCGCACTTCGGCGAGTTCGGTTTGCGGACCCTGTGGGGAATTCAGCATTCATCGCAGGGTCCCTGAAGTTCGGCGAATTGACCCGCCAAAAAATCTAAAAACCACAGCCGATTCGATTAAACAAACCTCCAAAAACCGCCAAATGCATCTGAAAAAAGCTGCTAAACAGACCGCCAAACCCCCCCCAAAAACACGCAACTATTAAAAGGTGTTTTCAAAAAAACTACGGAATGCCTGGAAATAATATACTGTATAAGGTCCTATGAATAATAATAATATAAATGGTCTGGTACAGGTAAAAACAAAAAGCCATTAAAATAAAAAGGAGGACATTTTTTTTGCAGAACAAAGCCCGAAAAATGCCTAAAGGATCCTAAAAAATAAATAAAGATAAGATAATATTTGGCGAATTGCCAGCTTTTTGAATAGCCGAGTGGCCATGAAATTGCACCATACGGGGAAATTAATTTTGTGGCCAATTCGGTGCTCTTTGAATAACCCTGTAAATCTCAAATTATTCATGTTTCTTGAAGAATGACTTTAGAACAAATTATTTTTATTTCTTGTAATTACACAATATTTTCAGTATTTGTAGATTGCAGAACACTGCTGTTTTCACCGGGCTCAGCTAGCATTCTTTTTTTTTCCCATAGGGTTATACCCCTTAACCAATTCACACACTTAGCGCTAATTGGCCACTCACAAACTGCTAATTGATAGAAGGCTCATCTCAGGTTCTTTTTTGGATCACCGATAGATGAAGTGCCTTAAAGGAAAGATCGAATACAATAGTGTAGACTGACAAATATAGTGCAAATAGCAACTTTTATTGTGCTTACAATGTTAAAAACAAGTTAAACATATCAACATTACCAATCCACAGCCTCTCTGGTCACTGGATGGTACCGCTTGATGCGTTTCGTCTATCCGGACTTCATCAGGAGAAGTATGTTTGTGTGTATCAGTATCTGTGTGCGGAGGCCAGTGAATGTCTATGTGTCACGGTGGCCCATGTCCAGGGAAGTGTTGCGCCTTTGACCCATGTCCAGGGAAGTGTTGCGCCTTCAGCCCATGTCCAGGGAAGGGTTGCGCCTTCGACCCATGTCCAGGGAAGTGTTGTGCCTTCGACCCATGTCCGGGGAAATGTTGTGCCTTCGACCCATGTCCGGGGAAATGTTGTGCCTTCAACCCATGTCCGGGGAAATGTTGCGCCTTCGGCCAATGTCCAGGGAAGTGTTGCACCTTCAACCCATGTCCAGGGAAATGTTGTACCTTCTACCCATGTCCGGGGAAATGTTGCGCCTTCGACCCATGTCCGGGAAAATGTTGCGGTCGTCACAGCAGCTGATATCCAGAAAGCCTTATTCCAGGGTACTGTGTACTACAGGACAGAGAATGGTGCTGCCCGCGAATCAGACGCAGCATGCAGGAAGGACAACCAATCGCAGCACATGACCAGCGATCCTATAGCAGAGCAGGGCGTCTCCTCTGAGCACCAATAGGAACTGCTGTGGCTCCATTTAAAGGGCTTCCTTTCTCTTAGCAAGTTGCCCTAGCGTGGTTCCAGTTACACCTAGTGCCTTGTTGTTATTGCTGATTTCCTATCTGACTGATTTCTTGGTTAATACGATCCCGGCCTGTCTCGACTTCCCTGTATTCTGGCGCCCTGAATTTTGGCATAGTATAAACGGACCTCTATTTCCTTAACCCCTGCCTATGTGTGTTTTTCTTGGTCTGCTCTGCCTAACCCGGCCATTATTAAGGACCGGCTAGCTAGAGCACTGTGGGTTACTTTATTCTGGAGGTTGTTTTACTTTGCACTCTGCCACTTTCTTTGTGTTCGTCATTCTCAGTATTACTGACCATAACCCGGCCATTACTAAGGACCGGTTGGTCAGGGTCTGTTGGCTTACAGTCTGCAAGCGGGGTTACCCGATCCTGACATTACGCTAGGGCCATGGACCCTGCAGACGTAGGTCAGCAGCTCGCTGCATGTGCCTCTCGTGTCGATGAATTAGACCACCGTATGGATGCCTTTGCTCATGCTATACAAACTATTCTTGTCCGTACTGCCTATTTGCAGCCTGAACCACAGGTGGCGACCCCTGCCCCGGTCCTGCAATCCCACACACCTGAGGTTGCTTTACCTGCCTCCCATGTATCCATGACTTCTCCAATTCATTTTGGTGGGGAACAGACTGGGTGTCGTGGCTTTTTGACTCTGGTCAGCATTCATTTTGAACTAAACCCTAGAATGTATGTTTCAGATTGTGCCCGTGTGGGATTTATGATAAATCATATGTCTGGTAGAGCCCTAGCATGGGCTAACCCATTGTGGGAAAATGATGATGCCGTGGTCTATAACTACCACAACTTTGTACGTGCTCTCAGACGCACCTTTGATCCTCCTGGTCGTTCCAAGAGGGCTGGGAGATCCCTGCTCAGAATTAAGCAAGGTTCCAGGTCTGTTGCAGATTATGCCATAGACTTCAAAACCCTAGTAGCAGAGGTTCATTGGACTAATGATTGCCTTGTATTGCTTCTCCAGGAGGGCCTTTCTGATACTATCCTAGATGAGATAGAAGATATGATCGATTACATGATTGATATTGATAACAGAATCAGGGATAGAGCTAAACACAGAGAGAGACCCAGAAAAAGCATTGCTAGGGTTCCTACACAAGGTTCCGTTAGTCCACCATCTCGCACTTCACAGGTCTCTGATACCAAACCCATGCAATTGGGTCACACCAAATTGACAGAAGAAGAGAAATCCTATAGGCGTAGAGAGGGTCTTTGCCTATATTGCGGACTTAGGGGGCACCAACGCCTTAAGTGCCCATCACACCCGGAAAACACTCGCACCTAAGTCCTAGGAGGGGACTGGCCTTAGGTGTTCTCTCTTTGTGCCCTAAAGCTACCTCACTACGATTACTTCTTCCTGTCTGTCTATCATGGGGTTCTGTCATATTCGATTGTAATGCATTGCTGGATTCAGGGGCTGCTGATAATCTTATGGATGAGTCCTTTGCCTCAGGTCATCTTGTTCCTCTGTCCCCTAGATCCAAACCCTTAATGGTACAGGCCATTGATGGTAGGCCTCTTGCCTCTCCTGTTATAACCCAAGAGACTAAAGCAATTTCCATGTGTCTTGGGGATCATCATACTGAATCCATAGTGTTTCAAATCATATCATCACCATCTTGTTCAGTCGTTTTAGGTCCCACATGGTTACAAAAGCATAATCCTCACATTGACTGGGTAAAGGGAAAGCTCATCGCATGGGGTCCCACCTGTTCCTCCTCTTGTTTTCCCTCTATGTTACCTATCGGGTTACTCAATACTCCTACTGCAAAACCTTTGTGTTCTACCGTTCCTGAGCAATATCTGTCTGTGAAACAAGTGTTTGACAAAAAAGAGGCCGATAAGTTACCCCCGCACCATTCGTATGACTGTGCTATCAAGTTATACCCAGGTACCATTCCCCCTAAGGGGAGAATTTATCCACTGTTCCCAAAGGAACATAGTATCATGGAGGAATATATCCAGGAATCGCTGGAGAAGGGTTTCATACGAAGATCTTCTTCCCCAGCTGGGGCAGGGTTCTTCTTTGTAGCTAAAAAAGAGGGTGACCTCCATCCATGCATAGATTATAGAGGGTTGAATCGTATCACCATCAAGAATGCCTACCCTATTCCTCTAATCTCTGACCTCTTTGACCGTCTTAGAGGTTCCACGGTGTTTTCCAAATTGGATCTCAGGGGTGCATACAACCTGGTATGAATAAAGGAGGGAGACGAGTGGATGACCGCATTCAACACCCATAGCAGCCACTACGAATATCTGGTCATGCCGTTTGGGTTGTACAATGCCCCTGTGGTTTTTCAGGATTTTATAAATGACGTCATTCGGGACTACCTCTCCTCATGTGTCATAGTCTATCTAGATGACATTCTGGTGCACTCTCCTGACCTACATACACATTATAATCACATGCGTTCTTTTCTCGGCACTCTGTTATGAAATGGTTTATATTGTAAGCTAGAAAAATGCATATTCCATGTGACACAGGTTCCGTTTCTGGGGTACATAGTGTCGTCCAAGGGTTTTTTAATGGATCCCAAAAAACTGGAATCCATCCTATCTTGGCCTCTACCCAAAGGGTTAAAACCTATCCAGAGATTTATCGGATTCGCCAATTATTACAGAAAGTTTATCCCACACTTTTCTTCTGTAATTGCTCCTATCACCTCTATGACCAAGAAAGGGGCCAATACAACCAACTGGTCTCCCGCTGCCCTTAAAGCCTTTGAGGATTTAAAAATGGCCTTTGCCTCTGCACCTATTCTAGCACATCCTAACCCTTCTAAACCATTTATAATGGAGGTCGACCCATCAGAATCTGGGATAGGGGCAGTACTTTCCCAGAGAGACACCTGGGATGCCCCACTTCACCCTTGCGCCTACTTCTCCCAGAAGTTGTCCGACTCAGAGAGAAACTATGATATTGGTAACAGAACTCTTGGCTATTATAATGGCTCTAAAAGAATGGAGACATCTGTTGGAGGGTTCGCAAATTCCGGTGATCATTCTAACTGACCACAAGAACCTAGCCTACCTGGCAGACGAGAAGCGACTGTCCCCCCATCAGGCCAGATGGTCGTTGTTCCTAAGTCGCTTCAATTATTTGATCACCTACCGCCCAGGGTCACCAAGGCGGATGCTCTTTCCAGACAGTTCGAGGAAGAGGAACTGCCTCACACCGAACCGGTTTCTCTCATACCCAGTACTCATATAATCGCCACTGTGTGTATGCAAGTGTCTTCTCAGTTGATCGAGCGCATTCTGTCCTATCAGAATGCCGCCCCTAGCTCTCTACCTCCAGAAAGATTGTATGTAGGAGAGAACGAGAGAAGGGAGTTATTATAAGTTATGCATGCATCAAAGGTTGCAGGTCACCCAGGAGTCAATAAGACCATTCTCACCGTTTCTCGTCTATATTGGTGCCCCACTCTTCGTGTTGATATCCGAGAGTTTATTGCATCCTGTAACATGTGTGCCCAGAATAAGACCCCTGCTGATCATCCAGTGGGTCTATTACAACATCTCCCTGTTCCTTCGAGACCATGGACAAATTTATCCATGGACTTTATTGTGGATCTACCCCCATCTGAGGTTAAACCACCATTCTCACTGTCATTGACCGTTTTTCTAAAATGGCCCATTTTGTTCCACTGAAAAAACTTCCTTCTTCAGAGCAGCTAGCCGGTATATTTGCTAAGGAGGTGGTACGGTTACATGGGATACCGCAGGAAATAGTCTCAGATCGTGGTACTCAGTTCATTTCCCGATTCTGGAGATCCTTCTGTAAAGAAATGGGTATCAACTTATCCTTTTCTTCTGCCTACCACCCACAATCTAACGGTGCTGCTGAACGTACCAACCAGTCCTTAGAACAATATTTACGGTTCTTCATCTCCCACCAACAAGATAATTGGAGTTCCTTATTACCTTGGGCTGAGTTGGCTAGGAATAACGTGGTACATGACAGCTCCGGTCATACCCCGTTCTTTGCGGCCTATAGGTTCCATCCTGCTTTAGTACCTGGCACTCCGTCTGATTCACCCATTCCTGCACTTAACGATCACTTACGACTCCTACGTCAGTCCTGGACGCGGATTCAATCCGCTTTGCAAAAAGCTTCTTTAGCCCATAAGAAGTTTGCAGATCGCCACAGACGACCAGGCCCTTCTTATGCCCCTGGTCAAAGGGTATGGCTCTCCACTCGGCATATCAAACTCCGGGTGCCCTCTCACAAATTGGCACCCTGGTTTATCGGTCTTTACAGGGTCCTCCGACGCATTAATCCTGTCTCTTATGCCTTGGAGTTGCCTAAGTCCTTGAGAATCCCCAACTCCTTCCATACCTCCCTACTCAAGCCCCTTGTCTGTAACCGGTATACCACTTCCGTGAAACAGCCTCCTCCTGTCCAAGTTCAGGATCAGGAGGAATACGAGGTGCAGGCTCTCATCGATTCCAGGTGGTCTAGAGGCGGATTGTAATATCTTGTGCATTGGAAGGGATACGGCCCGGAGGAACGTTCCTGGGTTGCTGCCTCTGATGTTCATGCCCCGGGGCTGGTCTCCACCTATCATCGCCGTTTCCCTTCTCGCCCTCGGGCCCACCATCAGGGGGGGTGCTGTCACGGTGGCCCATGTCCAGGGAAGTGTTGCGCCTTCAACCCATGTCCAGAGAAGTGTTGCGCCTTCAGCCCATGTCCAGGGAAGTGTTGTGCCTTCGACCCATGTCCGGGGAAATGTTGTGCCTTCAACCCATGTCCGGGGAAATGTTGCGCCTTCGGCCCATGTCCAGGGAAGTGTTGCGCCTTCGACCCATGTCCAGGGAAATGTTGTGCCTTCAACCCATGTCCGGGGAAATGTTGCGCCTTCGACCCATGTCCGGGGAAATGTTGTGCCTTCAACCCATGTCCAGGGAAATGTTGTGGTCGTCAGAGCAGCTGATATCCAGAAAGCCTTATTCCAGGGTACTGTGTACTATAGGACAGAGAATGGTGCTGCCCGCAAATCAGATGCAGCATGCAGGAAGGACAACCAATCGTAGCACATGACCAGCGATCCTTTAGCAGAGCAGGGCGTCTCCTCTGAGCACCAATAGGAAGGGCTGTGGCTCCATTTAAAGGGCTTCCTTTCTCTTAGCAAGTTGCCCTAGCGTGGTTCCAGTTACGCCTAGTGCCTTGTTGTTATTGCTGATTTCCTATCTGACTGATTTCCTGGTTAATACGATCCCGGCTTGTCTCGACTTCCCTGTATTCTGGCGCCCTGAATTTTGGCATAGTATAAACGGACCTCTATTTCCTTATCCCCTGCCTGTGTGTGTTTTTCTTGGTCTGCTCTGCTTAACCCGGCCATTATTAAGGACCGGTTAGCTAGAGCACTGTGGGTTACTTTATTCCGCAGGTTCTTTTACTTTGCACTCCGCCACTTTCTTTGTGTTCGTCATTCTCAGTATTACTGACCATAACCCGGCCATTACTAAGGACCGGTTGGTCAGGGTCTGTTGGCTTACAGTCTGCAAGCGGGGTTACCCGATCCTGACACTATGGGTTTGAAAGTGGCTGCATGTAAGTGTCTGCAAGTGTCTGAATGTACATACATATATACAGTGGGGCAAAAAAGTATTTAGTCAGCCACCAATTGTGCAGGTTCTCCCACTTAAAAAGATGAGAAAGGCCTGTAATTGTCATCATAGGTACACTTCAACTATGAGAGACAAAATAAGAAAAAAAATCCAGAAAATCACATTGTCTGATTTTTAAAGAATTTATTTGCAAACTAGGGTGGAAAATAAGTATTTGGTCAATATCAAAAGTCCATCTCAATACTTTGTCATTGCCAACAAAGGATATATAACAAAGGTCGAACGTTTTCTGTAAGTCTTCACAAGGTTTTCACACACTGTTGCTGGTATTTTTGCCCATTCCTCCATGCAGATCTCCTCTAGAGCAGTGATGTTTTGGGGCCTGTCGCTGGGCAACATGGACCATGAACTCCCTCCAAAGGTTTTCTATGGGGTTGAGATCTGGAGACTGGCTAGGCCACTCCAGGACGTTGATATGCTTCTTACGAAGCCACTCCTTCGTTGCCGGGGCGGTGTGTTTGGGATGATTGTCCTGCTGAAAGACCCAGCCACGTTTCATCTGCAATGCCCTTGCTGATGGAAGGAGGTTTTCACTCAAAATCTCACGATACATGGCCCCATTCATTCTTCCCTTTACACGGACCAGTCGTCCTGGTCCCTTTGCAGAAAAACAGCCCCAAAGCATGATGTTTCCGCCACCAGGCTTCACAGTAGGTATGGTGTTCTCTGCATGCAACTCAGCATTCGCTCTCCTCCAAACACGACGAGTTGAGCTTTTACCAAAAGTTCTACTTTGGCTTCATCTGACCATATGACATTCTCCCAATCCTCTTCTGGATCATCCAAATGCTCACTAGCAAACTTCAGACGGGCCCAGACATGTACTGGCTTAAGCAGGGGGACACGTCTGGCACTGCAGGATTTGAGTCCCTGGCGGTGTAGTTTGTTACTGATGGTAGCCTTTGTTACTTTGGTCCCAGCTCTCTGCAGGTTATTCACTAGGTCCCCCCGTGTGGTTCTGGGATTTTTGCTCACCGTTCTTGTGATCATTTTGACCCCACGGGGTGAGATCTTGCGTGGAGCCCCAGATCGATGGAGAGTATCAGTGGTCTTGTATGTCTTCCATTTTCTAATGATTGCTCCCACAGTTGATTTCATCACACCAAGCTGCTTGTCTATTGCAGATTCAGTCTTCCCAGCCTGGTGCAGGTCTACAATTTTGTTTCTGGTGTCCTTCGACAGCTCTTTGGTCTTGACCATAATGGAGTTTGGAGTGTGTCTGTTTGAGGTTGTGGACAGGTGTCTTTTATACTGATAACAAGTTCAAACAGGTGCCATTCATACAGATAACGAGTGGAGGACAGAGGAGCCTCTTAAAGAAGACGTTACCGGTCTGTGAGAGCCAGAAATCTTGCTTGTTTGTACTGTACTGTACTGTAGGTGACCAAATACTTATTTTCCACCATAATTTGCAAATAAATTCTTTAAAAATCAGACAATGTGATTTTCTGGATTTTTTTTCTTATTTTGTCTCTCATAGTTGAAGTGTACCTATGATGACAATTACAGGCCTCTCTCATATTTTTAAGTGGGAAAACCTGCACAATTGGTGGCTGACTAAATACTTTTTTGCCCCACTGTATATACCTTTTATGATAGTATATTGGCTACAATGGATGTAGAATCTCTACAGTCACATCCTACATAAAGATGGAATTTATGCCTATCTCAAATTTCTCTCCCACTAAACTATGCATAAATATTATGGGAAAATAATCACCAAGCTTATTGATTTTACACAACTATTTCAACTTTAACAATAACTGTAACCTCAACTGGCGGGACTGCTATAAGTAGTAAAATGACAATCTTTTAATGGCTGATTTGCAAAACTGGTAACTCACAAACCACACAAATATTTGTAAAACATTATTGACATTTTCATCATATGGACAGAAAGAGAGGAACACTTTCTAGACTTCCACAACACATTCAAAATATTCCATCCATCCAAACTCAAGATGGAATTCTCCAAGCACAGTGTGAGCTTGTTGGATTGTATCATATCAGCTGCCAATGGCACGCTGCACTCATCTGTTTACAGAAAAGCCACAGACAGGCCCATCTACCTCCACAAGGCCAGCTTTCATCCCAACCACACCAAACAAGGCATCATCTACAGCCAGGCCCTCAAGTACCACCAAATCTGCTCAGACACTGGAGACAGGGATGATCACCTGAGCAAACTGTCTGCATCATTTAAGTGGAAGGGCTATAAGGAAAGGACAATCTCTAAAAACATCAAATCGGCCCTGAAAATATCGCGTGAACAGCTGTTGCTCTACAAAGAAAAGAAAAACACCACACAGATCCCTCTACTTGTATCCTATCACTCGACTTTAGAGGGAATTCACAAAATATTGAAAGAGTTTGCAGCCACTGGTCACAGAGGACCCTGCCCTCAAAGAAATATTCCCACAGCCCCCCTTACTGGAATTCAAGCAACCCCCAAACCTGCGGCAAAGACTGGGTCCGCAGCAAACGCCCCCAGGAACAGGATGACATACAAAATGAGACCATGCACTGCAACAAGTCCCTCTGCAAACTGTGCCAACATACAGTCAGGTCCAGAAATATTGGGACATCGACACAATTCTAACATCTTTGACTCTATACACCACCACAAC
Organism: Leptobrachium leishanense; assembly: GCA_009667805.1. Lineage (NCBI taxonomy): Eukaryota > Metazoa > Chordata > Amphibia > Anura > Megophryidae > Leptobrachium > Leptobrachium leishanense. The sequence continues at coordinate 113,402,321 of CM019066.1, forward strand.
AGAGTTGGAATGAAACAAACACAATGTGCTTTAACTGCTGACTGTCAGCTTTAATTTGAGGGTATGTACATCCAACTCAGGTGAATGGTGTAGGACTTACAGCAGTTTGCAGATGTGCCTCCCACTTGTTAAGGGACCAAAAGTAATGGGACAATTGGCTTATCAGCTGTTCCATGGCAGGTGTGTGATATTCCCTCATTATCCCAATTACAATGTGCAGATAAAAGGCCCAGAGTTCATTTCAAGTGTGCTATTTGCATTTGGAATCTGTTGCTCTCAATTCTCAAAATGAGATTCAAAGAGCTGTCACTATCAGTGAAGCAAGCCATCATTAGGCTGAAGAAACAAAACAAACCCATCAGAGACATAGCAAGAACATTAGGCGTGGCCAAAACAACTGTTTGGAACATTCTCATAAAGAAGGAACGCACCAGGAGCTCAACAACACTAAAAGATCCGCGAGACCACGGAAAACAACTGTGGTGGATGACCGAAGAATTCTTTCCCTGGTGAAGAAAACACCCTTCACACTAGTTGGCCAGATCAAAAACACTCTCCAGGTGGTAGGTGTATGTGTGTCAAAGTCAACAATCAAGAGAAGACTTCACCAGAGTGAATACAGAGGGTTCACCACAAGATGTAATCCATTGGTGAGCCTCAAAAACAGGATGGCCAGATTAGAGTTTGCCAAACAACACCTAACAAAGCCTTCACAGTTCTGGAACAAGATCCTATGGACAGATGAGACCAGTATCAACTTGTACCAGAGTGATGGGAAGGAGAAGAAGTATGGAGAAGGAAAGGAACTGCTCATGATCCTAAGCATACCACCTCATCAGTGAAGCATGGTGGTGGTAGTGTCATGGCGTGGGCATGTATGGCTGCCAATGGAACTGGTTCTCTTGTATTTATTGATGATGTGACTGCTGACAAAAGCAGCAGGATGAATTCTGAAATGTTTCGGGCAATATTATCTGCTCACATTCAGCCAAATGCTGCAGAACTCATTGGACGGCGCTTCACAGTGCAGATGGACAATGACTCAAAGCATACTGCAAAAGCAACCAAAGAGTTTTTGAAGGGACAGAAGTGTAATGTTATGCAATGGCCAAGTCAATCACCTGACCTGAATCCCATTGAGCATGCATTTCACTTGCTGAAGACAAAACTGATGGGAAAATGCCCCAAGAACAAGCAGGAACTGAAGACAGTTGCAGTAGAGGCCTGGCAGAGCATCACCAGGGATGAAACCCAGCGTCTGCTGATGTCTATGCGTTCTAGACTTCAGGCTGTGATTGACTGCAAAGGATTTGCAACCAAGTATTAAGAAGGGAAAGTTTGATTTATGATTATTATTCTGTCCCATTACTTTTGGTCCCTTAAAAAGTGGGAGGCACATCTGCAAACTGTTGTAAGTCCTACACCGTTCATCTGAGTTGGATGTACATACCCTCAAATTAAAGCTGACAGTCTGCAGTTAAAGCACATTGTGTTTGCTTCATTCCAACTCCATTGTGGTGGTGTATAGAGCCAAAGATGTTAGAATTGTGTCGATGTCCCAATATTTCTGGACCTGACTGTATATGTGACAGCAGCACTGCCAGGCACAATAACACCACATACAACAATCAAGGGATCGTACCTCTGCATGTTTGCCAATGTGGTGTACACGATCCAGTGCATAGCTTGTAACATGGGTTGCTGTATTGGTGAAACTGGCCTTGAACTGAATCTCAGGAGGAACCTGCACACTCCATCAAGAACAATCGGGAAAATAAATATTGTACCCCTGTGGGACATCACTTTAAACTGACAGGCCACTCCCTCCAAAACCTCAGAATTAAATTCCTCAAAGGAAATTTTAACCCCTTCCCGATTGCTGATGTATCATGTACGTCACCCACACGGGTCTCCCGTAGACCCACGGACGTACATGGTATGTCAGTGGGCTCCTAAAAAAAAAATCCCACCCGATACTTACCTCCCTCACCGGCTCCCGCGGTGTTCTGGCAGGCTGGAAGCCTGCCATGCTGTTTCCGGTGGGCCAGCAGGTTCGATGGTGTCATCACGCTGCATGATGATGTCATCGGCAGGTGCCCATTGGCGCCTGCAGTAAAATTCAGTAAGGGGAGGGGGGCTCCTTTGGAGCCCTCTATCTCCCCAACCATTTAACATACAAAAGTAATTGTACCACTTGAAAGGGGAGAGTCTCCCCTTTTCAGAGGTGTATAACATTAACCCTTTTGCTGCTGGGATCGCGATTCAAACTTGGAGGTGGCTGACATCTTGGATGTCAGCCAAGCCTCCGGGTCACCCCCCACCCAGTGACATCCTCACCATATGTGTGAGGACGTCAGTGGGCCAGTTAACCCCCTAGCTGCCAAGTGGAGATGGAATCCTTTGGATCCCCTTATCTCCCGATCCGTGGCAGCTACAGAGTCATGTTTGAGATCATTGGAAAGGCCTCATAAAATTTTGGGATTAAATTACGAAAAAGTGTGTTTTTACCATTTTTTCATCATATTTCATATTTCTTTTTATAGTAAATTACAGGATATGATGGAAATAATGGTATTTTCAGAAAGTACATTTAATGGCGGGAAAAACTGTGTACAATATGTGTGGGTTGAATAACCGTGTAAGAGGAAAATTTGACTTAAACACAAACAGCGCAGAAATGTAAAAACAGCAGCAGGCACTAAAGGACAGATTTTTGTAAAACCACCTGGTCAATAAGGGGTTAAATACCCTCATGAACGTAAGACATTCAAAATAAAAATTATCACATATTTTAACACTATAAAAGAAGGACCCAATGTAGATTCTGGCTTTCTAACTTACTACCATAATGCCATGTAACATTCAGTATTGTACCTGGTTTAGGTGTATTTTTAGCACGATCATCAGATGAACATCATGATGCTTATCTCTGTTGTTTTATGGGCCTATGATCCCTCCCCTGCTTGTTTACCTTTCTTGGCCATACTATTCCACTATTCAGTATTTACAACTACCCATCGTAACCCTCTACCCTTCTGCTCTGCTCTAGTGGTCAATTTTCTGATTTTGGTCAGTATAGCTTGCAGACCTGAAGAAGACTCTTGAAAGCTTGTTTTTTAAATGTATCGTTAGTACAATAAAAAAAGGTATCACTACGTACTGCTATACTCTGGTGATGTTGACATCTGGACGAACATGGCTTTTCTAATCTATCTATATATTTTTTTTTTTAGTAGAGTCATCAACTACATTTTAAAACTTTGAGCCCTGGGTTTCTTTGGAACCAAGCAACACTCTTGTTATGTTCTATCCTGTCTGGCACACTAAGAGGGAATAATATAGTGATGTTGTTTGCCTACCTTTCCTGAAGCCAGAGGTGTTTTTAGGCTAGGTGCTGCCTTAGGCAATATGTAAGACAAATATTAACAAGCGCTTTGGGACTAATCTTGGCAATAAAAAGGTAATTCAGAGCAAAAGCAAAGCATCTTGCAGGGCCCTCTACACCTCTTGTTTCCATCATATGTCCGTGTATCTCATTCCCTTTGGTTATTGTAGAGCACTGCGGAAACTGTTGGCGCTATATAAATGATAACAATAATAATAATAATTTACAGCAAATAATTTCTAAACATTATTAACCTGTATAGATGCAAAGTGTAGCAGGAACCATCAGGAAAATCCACGGTGTTAAGCTAGAAAGGTACTAAATATGACTATTTGCTAGAGATGCGCATTCGTTTCGGAAAAATTCAGAATTTGGAACGAAATTTGATAATTCGTATTCGGAAGTATTTCTGAATAACGAATCGATACGATACAAATTCGAAACAAAATTAAATGGTATATAACGAATTTATTTAGTCTTACACTATGTCATCATCATAAAAGAAAAATTTGAATAACTGATATCAAAGAGAAACCTATAACAGGAGACATGAAATTCATTAATAAAAACTTACTAATACAAAGTGACTGGTTGACTCAGGACAAGGTTTTGCAGAAATTAAACAATGTGAATGTGAACAAAGCCCCAGGGCCAGATGGAATTCACCCGCGAGTACTGAGAGAGCTATGTGTTGAAATATGTAAACCTCTGTTCTTAATCTTTCGAGATTCTTTTCTTTCAGGAATTGTACCAGAGGATTGGAGAAAAGCTGACGTGGTCCCTATATTTAAGAAAGGTTTAAAATTTGTGCCTGGGAATTATAGACCTGTGAGCTTAACATCTGTGGCTGGGAAAGTATTTGAGGGGTTACTAAGGGATAATATTCAGGAATTTATTGGGAGGTATAATGTAATTGGCAAAAATCAGCATGGTTTCATGAAACACAGATCATGTCAGACTAACCTAATTACGTTCTATGAGGAAGTAAGTAGAAGTATAGATCAGGGGGTCACAGTGGATGTGATTTACTTAGATTTTGCCAAAGCTTTCGACACAGTTCCACACAAAAGGTTACTATTTAAATTAAGAAAAATTGGTCTAGATGAAAATACTTTTTCTTGGATAGAAAACTGGCTAAAAGATAGGGTACAGAGAGTGGTCATAAATGGTACATTTTCAAGATGGACACCAGTGGTAAGCGGTGTCCCTCAGGGGTCTGTTATAGGACCAATACTATTCAATTTATTTATAAATGGCCTTGAGATAGGCATCGAAAGTCATGTATCAGTGTTTGCAGATGACACAAAACTAGGAAAAGTAATACAATGTGAGCAGGATGTTACTTCGCTGCAGAGGGATTTAGATAGATTGGGGGACTGGGCACTTAAATGGCAGATGAAATTTAATCTAGATAAATGCAAAGTTATGCACTTTGGAGTGAAGAACACACAAGTAATTTATACCCTAAATGGTACGGAGTTGGGGAAATCCAAGCAGGAGAAGGATTTGGGAATAATCATAGACTTCAAACTAAGTAACAATGTGCAATGTCAAACAGCAGCCGCCAAGGCCAGCAAAGTATTGGCATGCATTAAAAGGGGAGTTCACTCTTGGGATGAAAACATAATTTTGCCCCTGTATAAATCAATGGTCAGGCCGCACCTTGAATATGCCGTGCAATTTTGGGCACCGGTCTTAAAAAAAGATATTATAGCGCTAGAAAAAGTGCAGAGACGGGCAACTAAATTAATAAGGGGAATGGAAGGGTTAAGTTATGAGGAAAGACTAACAAGCTTAAACCTGTTTAGTTTAGAGAAACGGCGCCTTAGAGGGGATCTGATAACCTTATATAAATATATACGGGGCCATTATCAACCATTGTCTGATAACCTATTCATTAACAGGTCTATACACAGGACACGAGGTCACCCATTTAGACTGGAAGAAAGAAAATTTAGCTTAAAGCATAGGAAGGGTTATTTTACGGTGAGAACAATAAAGCTGTGGAATTCTCTGCCTGTTGAGGTGGTTGGGTCAGAGTCTGTACAGACTTTTAAAAAACGACTGGATGACTTCCTGCAGACACAGAATATTAAGGGATATAATATTTAATATGTGGGTAAAAGCTTCTTGATCCAAGGAGAAATCTGACTGCCATTCTGGGGTCAAGAAGGAATTTTTTCCCAGTATGTGGCATATTGGCAAGCATTTCAGACTGGGTTTTTTGCCTTCTTTTGGATCAACAGCAGTAGGTTATGTGGGAGAGGCTGAACCCGATGGACGCATGTCTTTTTTCAGCCTATATAACTATGTAACTATCGAATTTGAAATGAACTATCAAATTGATATTAACCATCGAATTGATCTTAACTTACAATACAAGTAATAGTAAGCAAAAGACTTTATGAAACAAATTAATTTTGTTTCACTGTTTAATTTGACTCAAATTCTAAATCTGTGACACGGCTTAAAATTTAACCCTAGCTTTTCTTTTAACAGCAAAATTTGATTAATTGGGGTTTTATCAAGTGATCCAAAATTCGAATTGATATCAGCTATCGAATTGATATATGAAATTCAAATTGATTCGAAATTTCAAATTGATCCGAAACTAAACGAAATACGAAAAGAAATTAGTTACGAAATTGCGAAAACGAAATGATTTAAAACCGTAACGAAACTAAACAAATTTTTCAGCCATGCACATACCTACTATTTGCCAAACTTTTTCAAAAAATTAAAGAGAACCACAATGCAATTAGGGAACAATTAAAAACTACAATTTCCCTTTAAAACTCTTTTTAAAGATTTTGCTATACACTTGTCTGCCTCTTCATCTGTGTATGAATCAAGAGTTATCCAGAAATGTTGCAGGTAATCAGAGTTTTAAAGTTAATAGTGAGATGAATCCCCAGACATACTGTAACACAGCGATTCCCGGTGTATAGGAATGAGTCTGATGGTGTGCAGTGGATGGCAGCCAATAGCTTGGTCATTACAGATCTGGCAGAGATCCCTCATGCAATGGTGTCAGTATCAAAGTTAATCTCTTTGCAGAGATGTATCAACCCATGAATAGATTGTTTAAATACAATCTCTAACTTCCTTTTGAGACAGGCCACAACGAGTCGGCCTCTTATTGCCTTGAAATGTGTAGCAGGAAAAAGGGAGTATAGCTTCCTAGAACAACAAAAATGCACTAAGATTGTGTGAAACCCCAAAAACCTCGGAATACTAAAAATAGGATAAAGTGCACAAAATGGCTCATAACAAATTAATTTCACCATTCTGCGTCCACACCAGACTTTGTGATGAACTCTAGAGATCCTGCCATGTCCATTTGTACTAGAAGCCCTTGTCCTACTTTTCTGAGGATGGGATAGGCGGAGGAAGCACAAAACATCTGGCTCTGTACCCGGAGTGGTGATATTCATTTATTATTAGCTATTTGTGCATTTTATCCCATTTTTACTATTCCCTGTTTTTTTGTTTCAGCCATTTAGCCATATTCTATTGTTTTAGGATGCTTTTCTCCCCATTTCTGCTGCTTGGGTTTGAATAATTACAGTATGTTTTCTGGGATACAGTATACAAGTTAGGTTCTCAGTCTGTGTACCTGTACCTTCATTCACCTATATACCTGCAGTTTGACTTAAAACACATAAGGGGTTAATCAGAGAGAGACATTGTGGCCCTGAAATCGCACTGACCAGGGAATTCCCCCTACAGTGCATTCGGCTACTCAGAAAGCAGGCAGTTCGCCAAATTTTGGCGTATTACCAGCGAAATACAGTGCTGTTCGGCGGCAGTGAAATACCCATAGAGAAGCAATGGTTAATCTATTCAGAGAGAACACCGAATGTCAGCGAAATGCCCTAATGTTCGGTAGTTTCATTCGACAGGTTTAATCAGGCGAATCCCATAGGCTTCTAGGTTAAGAATATTCCCATTTTATTCAATATCTACAGTAATAACCCGTTTATTATTTTAATCTGCAGCATAAAGTCTTTTTATTTTTTTAAATTTCTTTCCAGATTTTTCTTAAATAGCATTTTTTTCTGTAACAGACCTTTTTTATTATTATTCATAGGCCCTTATATGTTAATTCCAGACATTTTTGTCCAGTAGTTTTTTTTGCAAACAGCGTTTAAAATTTGAAACTTTCAATCACTTGGTTTTGTTGTTTTTTTTTTCCCTGTTTGTCGGCTTTTTCTGGCATCTGGTCGGCGTATCGTCAGCTTTTATCAGACGCGTTTGTTTTTTTCGGCGGATGGACAGCTTTTTCCGGATGCGTGCAGTATTTTTCGGTGTTTTTCTCCGTTCGATGCAGCGTTTTTTCAGGTGTGGTAGGCGGCTTTTCCCTGCACTTCAGGGACCCAGTGGTGAATGCCTGCAGTGAAAAGTGTGGGGAATGAGAGAGCACCGAAATGTTGTGACATTTCGGTGCTCCCTGAATAACCCTGATAGGCTAGTGTCTCTCTATATGTTGGATTGCCAGTGTAGTTCTGTCATCATCCTCTTTTCCTCTGGGGTGGGCAGCTATTGTTGGTATAATGAATACTTGCTAGCCCATGTAACTCCAGATTAAAGTCCAATCTGTCTGTAAAACTCAAAAACATATATATGTAACCACGGTGAAAGACTGAGGGGCAACAATTGTTAAAGGCAGGGCTGTAATTGCTAGGCCTCACACCATGTTTATGGCTCCACTTGGAATAACATACTAACATCTGTTAACAGAACTGTATTAAAACATTTCCTGCTTAAGTTTCCAGGAAGTAAAAACATGTAGACAAAAGCTTGGAGACCAGTTCAAGTCAGGAAGAATATAGCTTTCTTTTTCATAGGGAGCAATAGACAGGCGCCTATGGGCACCCTCCTCAGATTAATCTCTGGGATCATTTTTGTGATTAACTCATGCACTCCAAAGTCGTCCGTTTCCTGAGCAGGGCTGAGTGAGATTCCTCAGGTTCTGTGTTAACCGCCTCCACCAGCAGGCATTAGGAGCTAGGATGGAGGCCTAGGGCATATCTCTCCTCATTTCTATTTATTGCCCCAATTTGCCAGTTATACTAAATGTGCCACAGGTGGGGGCTGAGGGAGGGAAGGGTAGTGAGAGATACCCCCTGTCCATTATTAGCAATGGCTGCTCAATGATATTTAACCCTGACAGTGCTAGGATACTAATGGCAAGCAATCAAGTCTATTCAAAGAATGGTGAAACTCAGGAGAATGACTGGAGAAGTGAAAATTCTTGGTCAAAATAGTCAAACCAGAAATATTCTCCCATTTATTTCACTTTCCAAATCGGCTATATGGTCTAGATTGTTCTCTTCTCCTGCCAGTTCTCCTGGTTTTCACCTTTCTCTGAATAACCTTGTATGCCTCCTAACAGTACGATGTCGGATGGGGACATTGAGTGTTATGGGGTCCCCATATACTCTTAATTATTTTTACTTTTTACAGTGGTGTCTGACAAGCAAGCAACGGACTGCCACCACTTAACGCTGCAAGAATAAGCACATGAGAAATTAAATTGCTGTACAAACATCCTTCTATAATGTGATTCACTTTCCGTTTGTTTCACCCATGTGCCGTTTGGACAATTTGCGCAAATCCGACAAAATGTGACGAGTGTTACTCTTTTACAATGCAGACTAAAACAGGGCAACTGGACTCAATAGAGCAAAGGCACAATTAGAGGGATAGATCAATCTCTTTATCTGTGCCTTTGCTGTATACAGTGCAGTTGCCCTGTTTGAGACCGCATGGTAAAAGTTTACCACTCATCAAATGTTCAATATTCTCCATTACCAGTAAACTGGTATACTCGTCTTCCGACCAAATGCTATTTATGTTATACAGTATATCAAAGGCTGTTTTAAGGACAATTGATCTGTCCAGAGGAGAAAGCACTGCATTATTGCATGATAGGAGTTTTAGTCCACAAAGCAATGCTACTCAGCTATCTGTCATACAAAGCTGGTAGTAGGAAAGGTCTGATGGCTTGACTCCAGTAGAAAAATGACTTTACAATATGCTTGTAAATCAAAAATGTGGTATCTGGAGATCAGACATTGCTGAATTCCGAGCATATATTGTGCTAGATTACTGTATTATAACGACGAGTAACTTACTGGCAGTTAACAGAGATTCCAAAGTTGAGCAACGTGTTAACTTGATCCATGTCGCCCTTCCACGCTGCTTCATGCAGCAAAGTCTTTTTGATTTCAAGGGAGCTCGTCATTGAAGAACACAGATGTGGACATCTTTCCATCTGCCACTGCTTCAGACCTCCTGTCCTCCTGACTTTTCTGTCAGCCTTGGAAAGAGAGATGGAATCATGGAGATCGAGCAGTTTCCATGTTATTCTCATTGGCTCTGTCATTTTTTTTGGTCTAATTATTCCACAAGTGCGGCTTGAAGTAATCTCTACCGAATGCACAATCTCAGCATTCACGCACTGCAGGCACACGTTTGAAGGCTGTCAGATTAAAGCTGAGCCTATTCCTGTTTTGCTGTTGTCATGGGCAGCAGAAATTGACACGTAATGTGTGAATACTCTGCTCAAGGTCGCTGGACCTCTTTTCTTGTTTAATTTTAACCTTCCTTCCTTTGTTACAAGTTAGCCTGAAACTGCCTATTGTGTTTGAAACAATCTCCGGTCCTCTACTTAACGATCAAGCTGAAGGCTGCTTTGTGTAAACTTATAAACTGTGTCTTATTAAACATAACTTGTTTCTCCAGTGAGAAATAATGTTCAATGCCAGCAAAGTAAATTATTCCCTGTGTAATAGGATGTAATGAAGCATAGATGAATTCATGGGCTGAAATTGATGAACAAGTACTACATGCATTGAAATTGCTGACCCTACCCATCTTCTTTCCTTCACTGTGTACAGTAGGTGAGAGGACCCTGCTCAAGAGCTTACAATCTAAGAGTATAGGGGTGACACACTGTCACGGTCCACCTGGGGTACCTGCTGGTGTACCTGTATTGCACAGCCTGGTCCTAACAGCCTTTGTCCTGGAACGCTTTTGTATTGGGTTCCAATCTGGGTTTTACCTCAGCTCAGTGCCATGTCCAGGCTCCTGGAGATCCAGTTTAGGTTTTCCTGTCCAGCCTAGGAATTACAGCTGAGGCCCATCTGCTATCAAGCCACCTTAAATAGCAGAGAGACCAAGCAAACAGTGTGTGTGTGCGTGCGTGCGTGCGTGCGTGCGTGCGTGCGTGCGTGCGTGCGTGCGTGCGTCGAACCGGATCAAGCTTCTCCAAGCAATCTTCACCTGTGCTGTTCCACGGTCCTTGTTAAAGACTTCCATTGCATAGCTCTCAATTCCCAGTGTCTGGAGACCTACCTGTGGATTACAGCCTTTCCTCACCTTCTCTGACCTGGATTAAGGTACCACATCCAGCATGATTATTCTTGGTGGGCCCTGTCTGCAATCTGGGACTGCATAGCCCATAATCCTCTGGCTCTCCAGTCAAGACTACTCCCTGGACTTTATTGCAATCCTCTGTTCTTTCAAGTGCCTTCTGCCAAGGCCTATTTATGTTCCATTAAAGTTATTTCGTTGCTGGATTCCTGTCTGGCCTCCCCTGTGTCGCCGCCTGCTGGGCTCATACCTGAACCGCAAACGCCACGTGACACACACTAGGTGAGGGGTAATAGAAAATGTGAAGTATTGGGGTGCATGTGGGAAGATGGTGCAGAAAATGAACAGCGGGGGATTAGTGAGTGAGCTGATAGGCTTCTCTAAAGTAATGTGTTTTCAGAGACTTCTTGAAGGACTGGCGAGACAGGGAGAGTCTGTTGTTGCGGGGGAGGGAGTTCCATAGAAAGGGAGCAGCTCGGGAGAAGCCCTGAAGGCGGGAGTAGAGGGTGCGGGTACGAGGAACTGATAGCATCAGATCATTGGCAGAGCAAAGTGGTTGGGATGGGATGTACCTGTTAATAAGGGAGGAGATGTAGGCAGGGGTGCGGTTATGCAGAGCTTTGTATGTGAGGACCAATGTTTTGAAATGGATTCTATAGGAGACAGGAAGCCAGTGTAGAGATTGACAAAGGGGGGGGGGAGGTGCGGGATGTGAGGTGGATGAGCCTGGCAGAGGCATTCATAACAGACTGCAGAGGGAGAATCTGGGATCTCTTAAAGCCAGAGAGAAGGAGGTTACAGTAGTCGAGGCGGGAGATAAGAGCTTGGATGAGCATTTTAGCAGAGTCCTGATTAAGACCGGGACGGATGCGTGCAATATTTTTTTAGGTTGAAGTAGCAGGATTCACCATCTCATGAGATTATTTTTTTTGTAACTGAGCTGAAGGTAGTCACAGCTAATTTCATACAGTAGGTATTCATCTAAAGAAGGGGTTTGCCTTGAGGGAGTGGCGCTCTATTTGGTATATGGTGGGAAGTGAAATATATAGAGCAGATGACACAATGATCTCTTGATAAATACTACTTTTGTTTCTCAGACAGATTAAAGTTTGGGTTAGATATGGACCGGGGACATCTGTTAGTTAAAACCTGGTGAAGGATGATAGGATGTACCTACATGCAGTCTCCTCCACCGTGCATGTAGGTACAGCCTTATCCCAAAGCCCCCATATTCCTACTACTAAATACTCACCAACAGGGTTATTCAGAGAAAGGGGAAAACCATCTAAGAGCTCTCTATTAACATACCTCAATATGAAATGCACCTGTAAACATGTAACAAAGTGAATAATATTTATTTTCTGTTAATGTGTATTTGTGTTTTTTTTTTTTTTTTTTAAATATCTTGCATTTTATTTTTCTGTAACAATTCAATGTTTTTGAACCCAGAACATACTTGAAAACGAGAGAAATCTCAATGTATCCTTCATGGTAAAATACTTTTATAAAAAAATTTATCAAAGAATTTTACTAACATACACAAATATAAAATCAGATTTGATTGTGTGTTCGTATTACATGTGCACTGAAGACTTCGAGATTGGATATGCAGCGGAGGTATCAATATACAGTATAAAACTTAACATTGAAATGTGTCCTTTTATACAAGGACAGGTATCCAGATACAGTGTAAGGAACCGGAATACTCTAACAGGAGGGAATTGTTGGAGAGCACGAAAAAAAAGACGGAACAAAACACAAACAATACACGCAAAAAAGGAAAAAATAAAATGAAACACTTCAGAAACAAAAGGAGATATAAACATCATATACAGTACACGAGACAATGTGTCCAGATGTACTATAAAAAGCCACCTCACAGTATAGGTATCGGTATGTGAAGAGAAAGAGGGTCTCCAAGCAACCACTGGCTACACTTCTCCACAACCACTGCTAGTAAGCTCGCGCAAGGTACGAAGCGCAAATGTTTTCACCCGATTGTGGCATCAGAATTGGAATAGCGATGCCAGACGTTAAACTTACTTCTAGTGCTAACGATTACATAGTGAGACGCTACATTAACACCATCTATGGACCCGAGCCTGATGTGTTTTAGTTTGTTAAGGGTTAAAGCACAGGCCTCCTGTTCAAATAAGTTAATATTACATACCATATTAAAATGGAGAGGAGGGTTTCCCTTGTTGATCCCTTTAACATCAATTGCAATATTTTCTTCATTTAATTTTATATGTACGTCAGTCCATAACTCTTTCTTTGACAAATGAATAGAGTAGAGAATCATACACAGGGCCACCCAGGTTAAAATATCCCAGCATTGTATTGTAATCCTAGCAACAGGTCAGCGTTATTTATATTTGTCAGATGCACAATGTGAATTGTTATAGCATTTTTTGAATTGCATGAGATAATATGGCCAGCAGTAATTACAACTTATAAAAAAAACAAGAGAACAAAACCTATAATTTAGAGGTATTAGCAAACCGTTTAAAGCACTGTCAAGAAATGGCAGTGTCACTCTGTGTTCCCGTAAACAAATATGCCTGCTGGTGTTATGAAGAGTGAGTGCTTGGTGTGAACATGAAAAAAAAAGACTATTACTCTATTGCCAAAAATCTGTCAAATGGATTAAACAAGGAACTGTAGTATGTGCTTTGTGGCGTCGCTACTTCTTTTCAAAGTAAATTAATTCATTGGAATTACCTTAGCGCTTGTCTCGTTTGTCCACTACGCAGTTGTCTCACTGCCTGAATGAGGCTGGGAGTTGTGAGAGTGGGCGAGCTGAATGTGTATGTGAGAAAAGTTATTTGAATGTGGGGGCTGAATGTGTGATTTATAAAAGAGCCATGCCAGAATGTGTTGTAAGTCTGTGCACTGGGGTGCAATTAACCCCTTCACTACCAAGTGATTTTCCAAAAAAACATTGTAAGAAACCATGGTTTTTTGAAAAATCATTTAAAATTAATTTTAAAGTAAGAAATATTTGAGCATATACCAGTGACACGCGGTGAGGCACTGACTAGTATAAGAGCCAGATATACATGGGTTATGTAGGTTCAGGTTCAGTGCTCCCCACGAACTGGCTGCTGTCGGTGCTCCCCAGAAACTGGCTGCTCTCATAATACCAGAGTGCCAGGATTGTGCCATATACATTCCAGTGTGCCATAATACCAGTGTGTCAGCAGTGTGCCATATACATTCCAGTGTGCCAAGCATAGGAGTTTGCCATAACAGTCTGCCAGCAGTGTGCCTTATACATTCCAGTGTGCCATAATACCAGTGCCATAATACCAGAGTGCCAGCAGTGTGCCATATACATACCACTGTGCCAAGCATAGGAGTTTGCCATAACAGTCTGCTAGTAGTGTGCCATATACATACTAGTGTGCCATAAAACTGCTGCTCTCAGGGCTTCCCAGGATCTTTGCTGCTCTCCGGGATGTGCCTCCAGGCACACAGACCCGCGGCAGGCCCCTGTAACAGTCTTGCCTCCCATGGGGGCGTTTTTTAAAAAAAATGAATGGCTTGAGACCAGTGGTGCTTTCCCATTGGCTCAAGCACTTCAATTGCTCTCAGTGCCTTCCCGAGGCACTGAAGAGCGTTGATTCAGGAAGTTGGCAGCGCGCCGGAGGCCCTCAGTCTTAATCACCCAGCTTGAGCATCGCAATTAGCACAGAGTTCAGCTTCGCAAATTGCGTAGGCTAGGCTAGCTCAGTGCTGCCGCTGCGGTCTGTGTGATGATTCACACACACAGCAGCCGGCGAGCTGAAAGAAAAGAAAAAAGCGGAGGGCAAAGGATGGCGGGGGAGCGTGGAGCAGGTGAGTATGTGAACTTTTTAGAATATAAAAATTTTACTTTACAGATTAAATACATTACAAACACATCAGCACAGCACATTAATTTACTGGAATGGCAGGTGAGGCCCTGCCTCACCTGCTGTCCCTGACTGCACGTCCATGGCATATACCCATTGTATTTCTTATTGTAAATAACCTATTTTGACCAGTAGATAGTGCCATCTACTGCCAAATTGAGTTACAGCGGTTTGAGCAGCTGGTCTTTTTTTTCCCTGCATCGGTTGCTGAAAGCCCAATGTCAGGGCTTCATCAGATGATGTTACACAGTTTGAGCTCTTTGCACTGTGAGCTGAGGGGCGGGGCTGAGTGCCATTCCAATCTGTAACTCTTTCACCCCCAGCTACTGCAGAGTCAGGGAATGAAAGAAACCAACACACACGAGAGCAGGAGATGCCAGAGAGAGGGACAGCAAATAAAAAAACAAAGGGTGTCATGTCCCAAGCTGGCGGTGACACAAGAAGGGCAGGACTGGTGCTGCTCCATCGCCATGATCATCCTGGCAGCACTTATGCCTCACCCCACTCAGTCCCAGTTCCTTACACTCTTGCTGGCACCACAGGTGCAACAATTAAGAGCCTGGACTTTCTATTTAAACTGGACACACCTCTAGCCCAATGCCTCTGCATTGTTGTGGTTTCCACTGTGTCTGCACCAGCCTGTTAGTAATCTTAGCTAGCTCTCCTGCTCTCTGAGAACCGTGTCTTTTGAATACCCACCGTGATTCCTGTTTCCCACCGTGTTATCCTTCAGCTTACCCTCCGTGCCTCCCAGTGTTCCTGTGCCATCCAGATATCTGACCTCTGCTTATGAACTTTGACCACTCTTCTCCCAGCTGCCTCCCTCGACCCTTGCTAGGGACTGGGCCCATTCTATTTGGATATGCTCCTTTCTGGAAACCGTGCCTTGAATACCCAGTTACCCATATTGTGCCTAGTCTTCTGCCCACTGTGTCTCCTGTTCTTCAACTCCCCTCCCTGTCTGTCTGGTCTTCCATAAGTTTCCCTGTGTTTCCTGATTTGTTTATAGTCAGTCCTCTTCCTGACCTGCTCCCTTTGTCTTTATTTCGGTATTCTGTGTATTATCTGTCCAACCCAGTTCCTGTCCTGTCCACCTGTTCTTCAGCCCCTTTCCTGTCCTTTCTGCTCAATGTGTTCTCAAAACAAGCACCACAGCCTACGGCTGGGGTCAGACCAGCGCACTTTTAACGTGCGTTCTGGCGCACATAATTACGGCCGCACTAGCAGCAGATGACGGGCAATGACGGCCAATATATGATGTACGGCCGCACAAAAGTCCGGCCGTGCAACGCAAGTGGAATTTGAACGCATTTGTTTGAGAACGCAGAACCGCTAGTACTGACGTACTGAGTGCGCAGCTGCGGCATAGCGGCGTGTTTGCATGATTAGGAGATGTCAGACGCTGCTAATGTCCAGCCTACATAATGTCCAGACGCAAAAAGAGTTTTATTGACGATCCGTACAAAATCACGCCTGAAAATGCGCGTCGTCTGACCGTTTTTGCGCATTCCGTGAAAAAATATGTCAAGGTGTTCGGACGCACTTTTTCACGTTCGCGGGGAAAAATGCTTTTGTCTGACCCTAGCCTACATCCGGGTACAGATGCCTGATAGTTTAGTCCTCTGCCTGATAATCTGCATTATATATATCTATGTTGTTCATATATATAGTGGTTTGTTGTAGAAATTGAAGGGTTGTATTAGACATTTCATATTAAGAAGATGCAGTTTTCTTGATGTACATCAAACCCTGGTACTTTATTTGTGCTAACCTTTTAATACTATTGTATTTATCGCACAACCTCAATTGAATATGAATTGTATTATTGATTAATGTCTTAAGAACGGAAGTGAGGTGTTTATATAGTGGTAGGTCCACCTGTTGATTTTATATATG
The DNA here is from genome assembly GCA_009667805.1 of Leptobrachium leishanense. NCBI lineage: Eukaryota > Metazoa > Chordata > Amphibia > Anura > Megophryidae > Leptobrachium > Leptobrachium leishanense. The sequence continues at coordinate 113,418,872 of CM019066.1, forward strand.
ATTAAGGCCATTGGGCCGAAATGTCCTACCTTCTTCATGGGGTTGCTTCCCCTAATAAATTAACCTTCATGCACCGCTTGGGGTCTTGCTGTTATTGTTTCCTGCTCGATGTGTACTGTCAGGCGTTCTGTTTACCAGGCAGCTGGCCGACCTAGGTGAGCCCCAGGTGCCTGGGGCTCGCCTACGTTGGCCGACTGGCTAGGCCTGCCCAGAGCCTGGTGCTCGCCTAGTTTGGGAAGCTGGCTAGGCCTGCCCAGACCCTGGTGCTCGTCTAGGTCAGCCAGATGCCTTGGGCTCGCCTAAGTCGGCCGGACGCCTGGGGCTCGCCCATGTCGGTCGACCGGCTAGCCCTGCCCACAGCCTGGGGCTTGCCTAGGTCGTCCGGCCGCCTGGGGCTCACCTAGGCCTGACTTTAATTTTTATTTTGTGATATACACTGCTAGCTGGAATTAAGCATTTCTCAGCACCATTAATTCCGCCCATTATTTTAACCAGCAAAACCCACAGGGTCATGCCTGTCACCTGTTACGTAACTGGTCACAGATTCCTCCACATAATTCTGTCATTGCACTCATAAAGCTCTCTATTTTCTCTATTTCACTTGTTCCTACCTCTGTCCCGTACTTGCAATCTTAAATATGTCCCTGCACCCCCTACACTGTCACCCTGTACCTGAACCCTAACATTCCCCATCAAACTCACTCCTACCCCTGCCTCCCCTAAATCTGTTCATGTCCCTTAAACCTTTAAATGCTTCACATCCATTCTATTCTCTTCAATAGTCATGTCCCTGCGCCCTTAAACTGCACCCCAACACCCATTAATGCACTCCTTATACTGGCACAGCACCCGCAGACCTAGCCCTGTACCCCTGGCCCTGCACTCCTAATGCTGGGCGTGCACCCCCAGACCAGTCCCTGCATTTCTAAACATGTCTTTTTATCCCTATACCTTTCACTATTCCTTTAATTCTTTCATTGACCCCTAATCCTGATCTTATCCTATTTCTTTATTTACACTCTTCATCCTGCACCCTTAACTTGTCAACCAATTCCTTTGTTTGAACTTCAAACATTCCCAACAAATTTGTTCCTGTTTCACTCTTGTCCCTGCACCATTAAGTTCCGCTCCTAACACTTACTGTACACTCCCAAATCTATTTCTCCTCAGCCTGTCCCTGCTCCTCTAAACCTGTCCCTGCTCCCCTGTTGCTGGCCTTTGTCTTACAAATCAAGCATGCCTGCTTGTTTTCATTGACTCTCCTGATAGTTGCCGAACAGCGCCACTACGGGAAAGTGGTCAAACTGTGTATTGCATGTTAGGTGATTTTCCCCTACAAAAGGATCACATGGGATTAATTATCACTTCCTCCAGGCTAATGGACCAGTGTCTTTTTGAGCTCTGGTTCATGGTTTGAAAATTGTTTATTTTGTGGTGTAGAGCAGGTCAGACTGGTCTGTAGGTGGATAAGAATTGTGTTGGCCTGACTTACATTACATTTCACAGTGCAATAGCTGTAATGAAAAATGTAGTCCGACAAGCCTTATTATTACAATCTTGAAATGCCTTTTCAGAAAAACCTGAAAGACAAAAAACAACTGGTAGTGTAAGGTGCATCCTGGACCACCAGGGATAAAAATTACTTTGAAAGGTCCCCTAGTGATGCACTTCATGGGGCCCGTACAGAGCTCTAGATGGTCCTGACCAGAAATTAGTTGTAGCACGAGACTTTGGTTATGACAATCCCAAGGCATCATGATGGTGTCCTATGTTGATTTGAGGAATATTAGCTCTTGGCATTTAAATGCAAATGCTAATTATAGTAGCTGTAATCAATGTGGTAAGGAATGATTTATTTCTCTGGGCTACTACAATTTTTTTTATTGAAATTCCTGTCTTACTCACATTTTTTCTGGATTTGTTTGTGTAAAAAAGAAAACTTTTCCCCAGACATATTCTCAGTCAGGGGGACGTGTGTATCAAAGTTTCACATCACACATCCATACAAAGACGTATTAAATTCCCCTCATGCTTTTGTTTTTCTGTAACTTTTCTTTGTGTTGAGATTTATTACTCTTACTGTGTGGAATAATAAATCCAGCTTAAATGATATACAGATGTTCCTTAGACTTACTGAGCAGGATTTTTTCATGGTTTAATTTTGACTTGTCCGGTGTTTTGAGATACGAAGTTGCATGACTGATTGTGACGCATAAATTGGTTGGTTTTTAAATTGTTCTCTGGCTATGGATGACAAATAAACTGCAGGATGAGTTGAGGTGCTTATTCTATCCAAGTCTATGCATATTAAGATCAGTTTAAAATATATTTATATATATATATATTCTAGTAAAAGAAAACAAAATGCTCCACAGAAGACCAAAGGCTAAATTCATGGCTTAGAGCAGTGTTTTCCAAACCTTTCCTCAGGACCCCCTGCAAGGCCAGGTTTGCCAGATATCTGAAGCACAGCACCAGTGATATAATTTTCTGCTCAGTGATTGCAGGATTCAGTCTGTATTTCCCCCAAGGTGATCTGCAAAATCTGGCCTGTTAGAAGGTCCTGAGGAAAGGTTTGGGAACCACTGGCTTAGAGTGAAGGCTATTAGGTGCTCCTCATAAGTGTAGGTACTACTACTCATGGCAGATGTGAGGTTATGGTTGCAAGTTTCAAACAGCAGCTTTGATTAAAAACTACACATTAATGATCAGCAATTACCAGCCATAAAAGCCCCAGATTTGAGGAAACCCCCCCCTCAGGCTTTTGGCGGCCAAATATGACCCTCGGCCCAACTTCTGTGGCACACCTGCAGATCATTCATGGCAAACCAATGGGCAGTAGCATGGTCATTAACCACTGTAATGTAGGGGATCCTGTGCTCACGTGCAGAATGCTCCCCACGCCACCAGTATCCCTATGGAGTACTGATTCTGGCCCAAACCCACCCAATACAGGAGATCCCCCAAGGGTGAAAATCAAACTGGGATTGGGACTTTATTTACAGATTACAATTGGCAAAAACACACACAGGGGAAGATATAAAGCACAATGGAAACACACCCAGCTTTAAATAAAGGATCAGGAAGTAGCAGGTAGTAGTGATCTGGTTAAAGCTAGTTCCTGGGGGAAGGGTGAAATGGCCAGACAAAGGAATCCATTACTCACAAATACACATAAGGAAAAACAGCACAGTATATACCACCGGAGTCTCCACAATAAATACATAAGGGAATATTAATATAACACAGACATCAGGGAATAGGGCACAGAAAACACAAACGCCCTGTATCTAAAATTGTAGCTACAGGGTGACACTGACAAAGGAAAGGGCAGGGAAACAATATGAAACATCAGGCCTGCACATTCCAAATACATTTCTAAGCCCATGTACCCCAAGTCCAAAGTGACAGACGTCCCTCACAGCCACTGACTCGCATCATGGGCTTCCTAGGGGAAACATACATGAAGCCCCCAAAGATTACCCGTGTTCATCCCTTTGCAAGGCCAATTAATGTTTACAATATCAATTCCATTAGTCAATTAAGGTGCAAATTAAAATTTTAAATGTGATTTCTTTAGATGATTTAATTTCAGGACAGATATATGAGTCATAGTAAGCCATTCTGAACTCTACCTTAGCTAAATTTAATTTGCATGACAACTGAGGGCCTATTCCAAAGGAGCCAGGGTGGGAGCACTGGAGTTACTTTGTCTGTCCAATTAGCCTGATGTCACCCCCATCAGGCATGTGTGAACAGTGTAGGTCTGTGAGCCTGGAGTGACAGCTCCTGCAGCACTTATGTTGATCTGGCCCTTAATCTGCAGAGCTCTTGGGTCACTCATTAATGTACTGGGATAAGATTCAAAGGTTTACAATTACCAAATCTTACTGTACAGTACAGATACAAGATATTACTGCAATTTCCATGTACAAGCATTATGCCACATACAGATAATTTTTTATTGTATTCTTTTTGTATGTTTTGGAAGCTGCATCATTAATGATTTCATGATCACTAAAAATAATCACATAGGTAATAAAACTGGTCAGATATTCTATATCTGTGAAGGAACCGTTCCCTTCCGTCTGTCCTGGCTCTCCAGACACCCCTTCGTTGCGGTCAGCCCGGCTACTGGGAGCGCTGTCCTCAGCAATTGTCCTCAGTAATAAAGACACCAGGCGCGGCTGTATGCTTTAAAACAGGATTCTCTCTCTCTGAGCTCTGAGAGTTCTCTGACTTTTTAATGAACCAAACGCCACCATTTATGCTGAAGTCCAACAGTCATAATTTGCATACCCATACTAATTACTAGTCATAATTTGCTGTCAGTTGCTGTCATTCAGATCTAGGATGTCTTATGTTTGTGTTCCCTTTATTTTTTGGAGCAGTGTAGAATTGTGTAGTTATGACATCAGTGAACAAGGAGAGGCCAATAAGGCAGGGCTGACGTCCAAGATGTCAGCCCTCACTGAAAGGCCGTGATCCGGCACCGATTTTTGATGGATCATGGTACTGGCACATAAGGGGTTAAGATGGGCATCACTGGAAAGGTCAGACTGTGACCTTTCCAGAGATGCCTCTCTTGTCTTCTTTTCCCTTACCGATGAGGAGATAGAGGGGTCCAAAGAGGGAACCTGAAACTGACATCGGGCCAGGAGGTGTTTAAAAGCAGGGATGTCAGACCACCGCTGGATCCTGGACAGAGAGGTGAGTATAGGGAGGGAGGCCCCAGAGATCCAACAACGTGTGGAGGACATCCTCCGCATACAGCGGTGACACATGAGGATGTCCCCTACACATCATCCACAGTTAAAGGGACATTCATGCTTTGCTAGTGTGCCATTAAAGTGCAATGCCTTTAGAATGAGTCAGTTGTCTCATTCAGCAGGCATAAAAAACAAGAAAATATGATATTTTTTCAAATATACCTGCTTTTCTTTCTTGATGTTTTCCACGCCCTGCCACTTCAACAGGCATACTCAGCTAACCAATCAGTGTGTATTCTGTGGAATACATAAAAAACGCTCTGAGCATGTGCAACTAAGGCTAGGGTCAGACTGAGGCAGTGCGAACGCGCGTTCTGGCGCACATAATCACGGCCGCACTAGCAGCAGATGACGGGCAATGACAGCCAATATACGAAGTACGGTCGCACAAAAGTCCGGCCGCGCAACGCAAGTGGAAAATGAACGCATTTTTTCGAGAACGTTAAACCGCTGGTACTGACGTACAGAGTGCGCTGCGTCCGCATAGCAGCGTGTGTGCGTGATTAGGAGATGTCAGACGCTGCTAGTGTGCGGCCAACATAACGTTCAAACAGCCGGATTTCCCTAGAATTGCGTTGGTGAGTACCTGCGACTGTGCGACTGTGGTCGTCTGACCACTTAAGCGTATTCCGTGAAAAAATGCGTGCGCACGCATCGACGTACATTTTGACGGTGGCCGCAGAAAATGCGCTCATCTGTCCCTAGCCTAAGTTGCTCCACCTCACTCCTGTACTGTGAGCTGAGGGGCGGGGCTGAGTGCCATTCCAATCTGTAACTCTTTCACCCCCAGCTACTGCAGAGACAGGGAATGAAAGAAACCAACACACACGAGAGCAAGAGATGCCAGAGAGAGGGACAGCAAATAAAAAAACAAAGGGTGTCATGTCCCAAGCTGGCGGTGACACAAGAAGGGCAGGACTGGTGCTGCTCCATCGCCATGATCATCCTGGCAGCACTTATCATGCCTCACCCCACTCAGTCCCAGTTCCTTACACTCTTGCTGGCACCACAGGTGCAACAATTAAGAGCCTGGACTTTCTATTTAAACTGGACACACCTCTAGCCCAATGCCTCTGCATTGTTGTGGTTTCCACTGTGTCTGCACCAGCCTGTTAGTAATCTTAGCTAGCTCTCCTGCTCTCTGAGAACCGTGTCTTTTGAATACCCACCGTGATTCCTGTTTCCCACCGTGTTATCCTTCAGCTTACCCTCCGTGCCTCCCAGTGTTCCTGTGCCATCCAGATATCTGACCTCTGCTTATGAACTTTGACCACTCTTCTCCCAGCTGCCTCCCTCGACCCTTGCTAGGGACTGGGCCCATTCTATTTGGATATGCTCCTTTCTGGAAACCGTGCCTTGAATACCCAGTTACCCATATTGTGCCTAGTCTTCTGCCCACTGTGTCTCCTGTTCTTCAACTCCCCTCCCTGTCTGTCTGGTCTTCCATAAGTTTCCCTGTGTTTCCTGATTTGTTTATAGTCAGTCCTCTTCCTGACCTGCTCCCTTTTATCTTTATTTCGGTATTCTGTGTATTATCTGTCCAACCCAGTTCCTGTCCTGTCCATGTCCACCTGTTCATCAGCCCCTTTACTGTCCTTTCTGCTCAATGTGTTCTCGAAACAAGCGCCGCAGCCTACAGCTGGGGTCAGACCAGCGCACTTTTAACGTGCATTCTGGCGCACATAATTACGGCCGCACTAGCAGCAGATGACGGGCAATATACGATGTACGGCCGCACAAAAGTCCGGCCGTGCAACGCAAGTGGAATTTGAACGCATTTGTTTGAGAACGCAGAACCGCTAGTACTGACGTACTGAGTGCGCAGCTGCGGCATAGCGGCGTGTTTGCGTGATTAGGAGATGTTAGACGCTGCTAATGTCCAGCCTACATAACGTCCAGACGCAAAAAGAGTTTTATTGACGATCCGTACAAAATCACGCCCGAAAATGCGCGTCGTCTGACCGTTTTTGCGCATTCCGTGAAAAAATACGTCAATGCGTTCGGACGCACTTTTTCACGTTCGCGGGGAAAAATGCTTTCGTCTGACCCTAGCCTACATCCGGGTACAGATGCCTGATAGTTTAGTCCTCTGCCTGATAATCTGCATTATATATATCTATGTTGTTCATATATATAGTGGTTTGTTGTAAAAATTGAAGGGTTGTATTAGACATTTCATATTAAGAAGATGCAGTTTTCTTGATGTAGATCAAACCCTGGTACTTTATTTGTGCTAACCTTTTAATACTATTGTATTTATCGCACAACCTCAATTGAATATGAATTGTATTATTGATTAATGTCTTAAGAACGGAAGTGATTTTTTGGAGCAGTGTATAATTAACTACACACGTCATGTATCAAAGGCTTTGATTTTTTTTTCTTTAAAAAAAAAGCATGATTTCAGCGCAATCCTAAATTCCTCCATATATTGCACCTACACCTATTTTTTTTTTTTAAATTTATTCAGCCCTTTCAATTCACTCTCACTTTTTGTGTGTTCACTCACTGTAAGATTGCAAGCTCCCTCTAGCTGGGTCCTCCCCGAATATTGTTATTTTGTGCCAAACCTGTTTTGTTTTTATTACTTGTTTGTATTATCGTCCCTTATGTACACTGCTGTGGCATATGCTGCTGCTATATAACTAATTGTAATTGTGATTGTAATCACAAACAGGCAGTGGCAACAGATTTGTATCCGGGCTGTTAGTGTGTATTTATGATGAGAGAAAACTGAAAAAACTCCTCTATAAACATAAACGAACATGACTGAAAAATGTGCCACTACCAAAAAGCAAACAGGAATGGACATGTTATTTTAAACCTTAACTCCAGGTTCTGGATAGTCTCATCGCATTTCCATCGTGTGATTCATTAGAATATGTAATTAAACAAGATGTCATCTTACAGGCAGATCAGGTCAAGTTTTTATTTCTACAGCTTAATTAGAGTTAAAGAGCTGATTGCATGAGGGAGCATAGAGTGCATCTGTCAGCAAGAACACTAATGTTTGATGTGGTGTCATTGCATGAACTCAGCACCAGATGTGAAACCTTGACTAATTTACACACAGAACTAGTTGACCATAAAGTGTGTTATTCCCCATCTTCTTAAAAAGAATCTCTGCACCTCATCACCAGCTGTATGAACATGCAATCTTTATGGCCGATAACATCCGGGTCACTAGAGACAAAGGTTTTATTCAAGACCACACTGGGGATTCCACTTGTACAATGCAAATAAACAGTTATACAAGGTTTACATTTATCCTTCTTTTACAGACAATTCGGAACAAAACCAGACCCTGAGCATTAGATGAAAGAGTCATAAGTAATTCCATTTTAGATCAGAGAATGGAATGGTTTTTAAACTGTTTAACACCAATCTTAATTGTGCACTTCATATTAACATAGTGACCTTTCCTTCAACTGTAAAATTAGCTCGCTGACCCATAATATGACCCATAATATGGCAGGAGTATAATATATGTAAGAATGTCATTTCTTAAACAACACCTTCACCAGACTTCCCCACTTGCCAAAAGTGGACCCTGCTCAGAGGAACATCACAGAGCTATTAGGAGACTATTTTTTGTTGCGAATCATGCAGTGGGGGCCTGATAAAAATACAGGGCTCTCTTCCAACCATGGTGTATAGTTAATCAGAGTTATTGTAAATGTAGCAACCCCAAAGACTTGGCTCTGGAAGGTTTATAACAGCTCTGGTTAAGTTTAAACCAGGGTTGGAATACGGCCCATAATGAGGACTCTATCAGTTGAAAAGCCAGCTGAGGGGTTAAGGGGACACTACCACTTACATAAGCTGTAACTAGATTACTTGCACATTACAAACAAAAACACTTTATAAAACACAAACTTCTGTTTTATTTTTCTTTGTTTGAAGTAATTACATGTAAACAGGAAAAATATAAAAAAAATTCTACCTCCCTACCATTTTGTTGATTTTTCCCAAGAGGCAACGTTTACCAAATGTTTTTCTTTACTTCTGTGGCTTATCTAATCTACAGTATTAAACATTTTAAATAGGGGGCTATTGTTCTTGGGAGCGATGACATCTGTTTCAGGCACCCGCCTTGCCAGAGCAGGGAGAGTGCATGAAGGGGAGTGTGATCCTCAGGACCGCTTTCCCTCCCCATCGTTAAGGCTAATGTCAGACGAACTCATTCTGAGTGCACTCTGCGTGCGTGCATGCATAATGGATGTACGTACTGACGGAAGATACTGTAGATACCACACAGTCCGTTTTTTTTGACGGACATAGAAAAAAAAGGGAATTATGGGAAAAAAAAATTAAAATTAGAAGACAGGTACAGTCAGCCAGACCCAAAAAACTTCTGAGCGCCAACGTGATGGACGTCGCAAATGCGCTGGGTCTGATGTCGCGTCATCACGCACACAGGCCGCTACATGGACACGGCGCACTCTGAGCGTCCGTCGTAGCATTTTACGTCAAGGCCTAAAAGGCGTCCGTTGCCACCTGCGTGGTGCGTGCGCACTTCGGTGTGCACGTACTTTGTGTGTTGGTCTCTATTGATCACAAATCAATGCTACGACGGACGTTAAACTGTGCGGCGACATGGACATGATGACTGCGTTCGTCTGACGCTAGCCTTATGGCCACAGAAAAAAGGCAGGCATCACTGGGAAGGGCACAGTCTGCCCTTCGCAGTGATGCCTGCCTTTAACCTCATATGCGCTGGATTGCGATTCGGCACCAATCTTAAAAAATGTCAGACAAACCTCCGGGATCTCCGCCTCCCACAGACGTCAAGATGATGTCAGTTCGGGAGTTAACCCCTAGCTGCCACCTATGTTGGAGATAGTGGGTCATAAGGGCTCGCATATCTCACCGACCAGTGACAGCTAGATGGTCTTTCCAATGATACCAAACATGACCATGTTCGGTGTAATATAACATTTAAAAAAATTAATAAATAAATAAAAATAGAAATTAAATTTCTTTTAAGTTTTAAACTTATTAAAGCAGCACTATTGTTCACTTCTAAATTATAAGTGACACAATGACGCTGCACTAATGAACATTTTTTTCCAGTTTTAGCTAAAATCGTGTATTTTCTCCAAAAAATATAGTACCAGTTTCCCATTTTTAATATTTTTAACAAGCGTACCCTATAGAATATATAACTGCAATCGCTTGCATAATAAAATGTGGAAAAATTACTTTACACGCTGTAGATGATTCAAGTTTTATTTAAAATTCTAATTTTGTTTACATTTTCTCGTTATCGCATTCTGGTAGGACATGATGTATACAGGGTTGGCTTAACATAGGGGCTATTGGAGCAGCAGCTCCAGGCCCATGCCCCAAAATAGGCCCAGAGAAAGGATAATTACGGGGGTTATTCAGAGAGCGGTGAAAACCAGGAGAATGATTGGAGAAGTGAAAATTCTAGGTCAAAATAGCCGATTTGGAAAATGAGATAAATAGGAGAATTTTTCTGGTTTGGCTATTTTGACTTCTCCAGTCATTCTCCTGGTTTTCACTCTGAATAACCCTGTATGTAACACTAGGGGCAGACTGACAACTAATGGGGCCCCCGGGCAATAGGAGGTCATGGGGCCCCCCTTGTTCTGCACCACAGGAGGCCACACCCATAAAAACCCACTCCCTACAAAGCAACACCCGCATGTACATTATTGTGCTAAAGAATTTATTTCTGAACTCCTAAAAATAACCTTTTTGAAAATCCACTTGGACCCAGCAGCGAATTGTGCCCCCTCCATACTTACAGATGGCCAACGCACTGCTGCAGCAGCCATCACCCACTCATTGCAGCTAAGGCTGGGCCCCCGGCACAGAAAGTCCCTGTGGAAAACTGCCGATCACTTTAACAGATACTGTAGAATCCTGACACACTGCACATTACAAAGCCCCACAGAAATAAAACTCACGCTCATACACACTGCACATTACTGTATCAGAGCTCCACAGCAATAAAACTCACAGTAATGTGCAGTGTGTATGAGCGTATCACAGAGCTCCACAGCAATAAACCTCACAGTAATGTGCAGTGTGTATGAGCGTATCAGAATCCACAGCAATAAAACTCACAGTAATGTGCAGCTCAAACATGGATATAAATTGCCCCCAGCAGCTCACTCATGGATATATATTGCCCCCAGTAGCTCACTCATGGCTATATATTGCCCCCAGTAGCTCACTCATGGCTATATATTGCCCCCAGTAGCTCACTCATGGATATATATTGCCTCAGTAGCTCACTCATGGATATATATTTCCCCCAGTAGCTCACCTGTGGATATATATTGCCTAGGGATGCACCAATACCACTTTTTTAAGACAAGTACAAGTACCGATACTTTTTTAAAAGTACTCACCTATACCGAGTACCAATACTTTTATTTTATGTCATGTGACCGCTTTTCAATAAAATCAGGCCTCATAAAAATGCGCCAGCTCACATGTATATATCCCCGATTATATATATATACACAGAATGCCCCAGCTCACATGTACCTTGCCCCCAGCTCACATGGCGATTGCCCACAGCTCTCATGGATATTGCCCCAAGCTCTCATGGATATGCTCCCAGCTCTCTTGGATAGTGCCCCAGCTCTCATGGATATTACTCCAGCTCTCATGGATATGCCCCCAGCTCTCATGGATATGCCCCCAGCTCTCATGGATATGCCCCCAGCTCTCATGGATATGCCCCCAGCTCTCATGGATATGCCCCCAGCTCTCATGGATAGTGCCCCAGCTCACATGGATAGTGCCCCAGCTCACATGGATAGTGCCCCAGCTCACATGGAGAATGCCCCAGCTCACATGGAGAATGCCCCAGCTCACACGGATAATGCCCCAGCTCACATGGATATGCCCCAGGCACTGGCAGCTCACATGGATAATGCCCCAGCTCACATGGATAATGCCCCAGCTCACATGGATAATGCCCCAGCTCAGCTCACATGGATAATACCCCAGCTCAGCTCACATGGATAATACCCCAGCTCAGCTCACATGGATAATGCCCCAGCTCAGCTCACATGGATAATGCATGCAGCTCTCTCATGGATATTGCCCCCGCCGGTTTCCTCTATTCATCGCTGAAATTAAAATGCAGCCAGCGGCACACTTGGAAGATGCCGCGGTGGCTCCTGCAGCGTGCCTGCATCCCAGTCAACTGGAGCAGGCACGTTGCACTGGCGCCGCCGCGGCATCTTCCAAGTGCGCCGCTGGCTGCATTTTAATTTCAGCGATGAATGTAGGAAACCGGCGGGGGCCCACAGTGTCGCCCCTACTGACCCGCGGGCCCTCGGGCAGTGCCCGAGTGCCCGATGGGTCAGTCCGCCCCTATGTAACACCACCCCCCAAAACACAAGCGGAAATTATTTTTGGTTAAAAAAAAAATTCCCTGAAAAATGCAGTATCTGGTTCCCATTTCAAGTTTTTTTTCTTCAACAAGACTGCTCTATAGAAAATATAACAAAAGGTTTGGATGATAAAATGTGGGAAAATAATTTTACACGCTGTAAATGATTGTAATCTGAATGGAAATTAATCACACAGTAACTGCCTGGATAGATATACCCATATTTGCACTATTAAGTAACCTAAAATGTTTTCATTTCACTAAATTCCAAAAAAGACCAACATTTTCAGCTCCAGGTCCATAGAGATCTTAATCTGGCCCTGGACGTATAAATATAATAATGATATATTACGAGTCTGCCATGTCTGCTGAAAAAAATGATCTATAATTTGTCTGGGTCATATAATAAAACGTGGCTTCAAATCGCGTTTAAACATGAGAAAAACCAGTAAAAACTTATTTTACGTATTTTCTTTGTTCTATCTAGAATTTGAGCTGTTTAGAATAATGTTAGGACAGGAACACACTTACAGGTCTATTCAAAGAAAGGTGAAACTCAGGAGAATGACTGGAGAAGTGAAAATTCTAGGTCAAAATAGCCAAACCTGAAAAATTCTCCCATTTATCTCACTTTCCAAATTGGCTATTTGGTCTAGATTGTTCTCTTCTCCTGACAGTTCTCCTGGTTTTCACCTTTCTCTGAATAACACTGATAATCATTTTGATAGAATGCAAGTAGATAAGTCACTCGAGCTCCCTATTAACATATCTTGATACAGAATGCACCTGTAAACATGTAACATAGTGAATATATTTCTTACATATTTATTTCCTGTGTTAATCTGTATATTTGTGTATGTTTTTAATATCTTGCATTTTATTACTTTGTATTTCTGTAACGACTAACATTTCAATGTTCTTGAACCCAGGACATACTTGAAAACGAGAGAAATCTCAATGTATCCTTCCTGGTAAAATACTTTATAAATAAATAAATAAATAAATAAATAAATAAGATATGGTATGGCTGTATTTATAAGATTTACCACCAGGAGGTGGCATTGCACAACATATGCATAACAATGAGTTTTCTTTGACTGATGGTGTAAATTGTTCTTGTCATATTTGAAGATACATTACAGGATTACATCAGGACACAACACAGGTCTAAAAGTTATCAGATATCCTATACCAACACAAAGTCATATTTTAAACATATGGCGTTATTCCGAGAGAGACGATCTGGCCCTGAAATGTCACCGAACAGGGAATTTCCCCCTACGGTGACATTTCGGGCCATTCGGCTATTCAGAGAGCAGGCAGTTCGCCAAATTTCAGTGAATTGCCAGCAAATACAATTGCCTGTTCGAAGGCAATGAAATCCCCCATAGAGAAGCAATGGTTAATCTATTCAGAGAACACCGAACAGCAGAGAAAAGTTGCCAAAGTGCCCTGCTGTTCGGTGGTTTAATTTGGCAGGTTTAATCAGGCGAACCCCATAGAGCTTCAATGTAAAAATATTCCCGTTTTAATTCAATATCTAATAAACCATTTATGATTTTAATCTGCAGTAAAAAGACTCTATAGATTTTTTTAGGATCTTTTAGGCATTTTCTGGGATTTTTGCAGCAAATTTTTTTCAGATTTTTTTTTTCTTTAACAGACCTTTTTATTATCATTCATAGGACTTTATATGTAAATTCCAGGCATTTTCGTTCAGTAGTTTTTTGCAAACAGCGTTTTAATTTTGACACTTTCAATCGTATTGTTTTTGGGTTTTTTTTCTACCTGTCCGACGGCTTGCCGGCTTTCTCCTGCGGCTGGTCGGCACTGTTCGACGGCTCATCGGCTGCATTTGGTGGCTGTCCGGCATGTTTGCATCGGATGTTTGGCAGGTTGGCGTGGGGCAGGCGAAGGGTTTGTGGCGGTGGTCTGCGGGTTTGCGGCGGGTTGTCGGCGGCATACTCCCTGCACTTCAGTGACCTTGCGGTGACTGCTGAATCCACTGCAGGGTTGGGAAATTTGATTCCTGGAAGTGCGGGGAACAAGAGAGCACCGAAATGTTGGCGACATTTCGGTACTCTCTGAATAACCCCCTCAGTCTATGCGTGGCGTAGTTTTGTGGTAACTTATAGCAAAGCCATCCTGTTCCAGACACAAATGTATTGAGACATAACATCAGTATTGACTAGAAGTACAACAATGTTCACTGGGTGTAGGGGTGATTTGTGTTAATTTTAGGAAAACAGAGGTAAGGTGTATATTAGGATGGGGTAACTTAGAGATAGGTGTTTACCTGTCTTGAAGGTGTTGTGAAACTCAGGGCTCTAAATTTTCATACAGTTTTAAATATTAAAAAACTTGACAGGTTTAAACGCTTATTATTATAGTTTATAAAGTGCCAACACCTTACGCAGCGCTGTACAAGGATGTAGTTGGTATAGTTAAAAGACAGGTCCAATATATCTGATAGACAAGACCACATGGATCGCAGATAACAAACCTTTTCTAAATACTGACAAAACTGTTACAATGCTCTTTGGAACCGTACCTAAACTACACAAATTGCAAACACCCCATCTATGTGTGGGGACAAGATCAAACGGCACGCTGACCACAGTCACTTCTCTCAAATATCTAGGTATGTGGTTAGACCCAAATCTATCTTTTGGCCCCCATATCGAAAAACTCTCATCTAAAATTTACGCCAAACTAGGTGCCCTGTACAGAAAAAAATCCTGCCTGAGCCCCGCGGTAAGAAAGCAGATTGTACAACAAATGCTTATGTCAGCCATTCAATACGGAGATGTAGTGTATGCAGCTGCCCCGCAAACACACCTTCAGAAACTTACTACATTGTATAACTCATTCTGTTGCTTTGTGCTACAATATAACTACATGACTCACCATTGTGACATGTTAGAAGACCTAAACTGGACGTCGCTGGAATCTAGACGCACCCTTCACCTTTCCAACCTGGTGTTTAAGAGATTTTCTGGGAAGCTGCCACCCTACCTGAATAGGCTGCTTCCCCCAGCAGTTCCCTCATCCTATAACCTCGATCCAGGACCAGCACCTTACTTGCAATACCACAATACGAAAAAGACAGTGGCTCGATCCTCATTTTCCTACAGAGCACCGCAAATATGGAATAACCTCCCAGACGCCATCAAATCTTCCCCCAGTCTAAAGACCCTTAAGTATTCCCTATTAACATACCTCAATACGGAATGCACCTGTAAACATGTAACATAATGACTATTTCCTATATATTTATTTTTCTGTTAATCTGTATATTTGGTTTTGTGTTAATATCTTGCATTTTACTATTTTGTATTTCTGTAACCACTCAATGTTCTTGAACCCAGGACGTACTTGAAAACTAGAGAAATCTCAATGTATCCTTCCTGGTAAAATCCTTTATTAATAAATAAATTAATTAATTAAAAAACCAAATACAGGAAGGATGGAGGTCCTATTTCTGTGGGAAGTTACAATCCAGATGGTTGGTGGCTATCTAATGTGCAAATCGTGATGAGGATCTGATTACAAAATGTGATCATACATTACATAAGCCTGACACAACATCAATGTACTCCATCATGGCAAGTCCTATCCTCCCTAACCTAAATCAATGTATATCTCATTACTAATCATTATGCTCTGATTTTCCTGCAATCTCCATTCCCCAGCCGGCTCTGGAAGAGGTGACAGCCTCCGACCTGACAGCCATCTCTTCTCTGTCCTGACGACTGTCAATCAACTGCCCCAGGACAGCCTACAGTAGGAAATAAGATGTATTGAGAGGCAAATCCTCCCCTACTGTTTCTTACCCTTCACCCACCTAGATTGTAGGTTTCCTCAGGTATAGGGTAGTGAAATATTGTCATGCCTTTTTGGTGTATTGTAGAATTGTCTTGTCTTTACCCATTGTACCTTTGTACACCCAAAATATGTTGGTGGTTAATAAATAAATGAAGCACAGCACAGGTGATATGATTTGCTGCTCAGTGATTGCAGGATTCAGTCTGCATTTCCCCAAGGTGATCTGCAAAATCTGACCTGTTAGGGGGTCCTGGGGACTGGAGTTGAGAAACACTGCTCTAGTGCACATGGCACAATTCAGGGGTATTGCACTATGCTATTGGTTCCCAACCGCGGTCCTCAAGTACCCCTAACAGGACAGGTTTTAAGGATCACCTTGGGGAAAAGCAGACTGAATCCTGCAATCACTGAGCAGCAAATCATATCACCTGTGCTGTGCTTCACATATCTGGAAAACCTGATCTGTTAGGTATACTTGAGGACCACGGTTGGGAACCACTGCTCTATGCCGATTCCTACAGCAGGGTTTGTCTGGCCAGAAGAATGCCAATGGAAATCTCTGAAAGAGAGGAAAGTATCAGGTCTATTCAATTAAGGTGAAACTCAGGAGAATGACTGGAGAAATGAATAATCCAGGTCAAAATAGCCAAACCAGAAAAATTCTCCCTATTATCTCACTTTCCAAATTTGGTATTTGGTCTAGATTGTTCGCCTCTCCTGCCAATTCTCCGGAGTTTTACATTTTATTTAATAGACCTGCACATTTTAAGACACTCTGATTAAGTAACAAGTCTGTGGTGATTGGGGGGGGGGGTTCAACAGGGTCAGGAAGGATTAACATTTACCCTTTTGACCCATATTTTGAGCCTAGCATGTTCCTTTAAGTTCTCTATAGTAAAAATGCTTGTAATGCTAACTCTGACCCAAATCCCTGCTTCTCAATGACCTTGTTTCAGACCTCATTACTGACATCACTTTTTCCCTAGGAGCATCATTTAAAAGATAGTCCAGTATTTAAAACTATTTGAATAGCACAGCAGAGCCGTAGCTAGCTCCTTTTGCACCAGAGGGAAAAACAGAAAATTGTGCCCCCCCCACATAATTTTAAAAATCAGAGTCCCTGACCAGTGGCGCAGTGCTAAGCTCCTGGATGCTTCCCGTGACCAAAAGCAGTGGATTGGACCACCCTTTGCGCTGTGGGATGAGAGGCAAGTATGTGATTTTTGGGGGTTTCCAGCTGGTGCTGACTGATTCTGCAGAAGCGGCATCACTTAGCACCAGCATCTAGCTATGGGTAACTTTTGTAGCTATGGCGGGATGGTAATTAGCGTTAGGACTTTGTAATCCTAACACTATTTACTCTTTGCGCTCCCCATGTTAAGTATAGGGAGCACAAAGTACAGTAACCTCGCGCTGAAAAGCACAATCTCCTGGATTTTTTAACCTGTTACCGTTGGGATTGTAATATGAGGGTCCTGTGCTAGGATGGGATATGGGCAGCATGCAGTAACCTCATTTAACCTAGCACCAACGCTCACATGTGTGAGTGCTAGCGTTAAGGAGGTGATGGGGCCCTACATATATAGTGCACACACAGTACATGTACAAATACAGTACACACAGAATACATGCACGTATAGCAAAAGAACATTTAGCATAATATACACCCCCCGAATAATATACACAGCACTGAGCCCCCAGACTATTTTCCCCAGTTCACATGGATATTACTGACCCCAGCTCATATGGGTATATATTGCCCCAGCTCTCATGGATATGCCCCAGCTCTCATGGATAATGCCCCCCAGGTCTCATGGATAATGCCCCCCAGGTCTCATGGATAATGCCCCCCAGTTCTCATGGATAATGCCCCCCAGGTCTCATGGATTATGCCCCAGGTCTCATGGATATGTCCCAGGTCTCATGGATAGTGCCCCCAGGTCTCATGGATTGTGCCCCCAGGTCTCATGGATTGTGCCCCCAGGTCTCATGGATAGTGCCCCCAGGTCTCATGGATAGTGCCCCCAGGTCTCATGGATTGTGCCCCCAGGTCTCATGGATTGTGCCCCCAGGTCTCATGGATAGTGCCCCCAGGTCTCCTGGATAGTGCCCCCAGGTCTCATGAATATTGCCCCAGCTCACCTCTCATTGCCGACGGCCGCGTGCTTCCTGCTTGAACGGCCGCTGACAGGAAGTGTGCAGCCGCTCGCCTGAGATCGATGAAACAGCCTGCCGCGATCTCGCGAGATCGTGGCTGGCTGTTAGATCCCAGGCGAGCGGCTGCGCACTTCCTGTCAGCGGCCGTTCAAGCAGGAAGCAAGCGGCCGCTCGCAATTGTTTCGGGCTGGGCGCTTCACAGCTGTGAAGGGGCGCAGCCATGGCTCGAGTCCGCATTCCCGCAGCGTTCCCGCAGGACTCGAGCCATGGCTGCGCCCCTTCACAGCTGTGCCCGAGGCACGTGCCTCACTCGCCTCGCCCTTCCTAAGGCCCTGTAGCACAGTGTGTATAAAGGGACTGTATATGCATATGCATTTATATACGAGTTTGTGTTTGTAGAAATCCATGAATCTCATTTATGAAATATCTGCTTCTGTGTGAAAGATAATTTCTTTGTCTAACAGGGCAGTGCGTGCATGTGTAGCAATGTATGGAGTATATCAGTGTATATGAATTCAGGCACGTATTTGACATTTGTGTAACCCTAATTTTTAATCTAATCCGAATTTGGAAACCAGTAGAAAAAAAGTCATATTTGAAGCAAAAGTTCAAATTCGATTGTATTTGAAAAGAATATCTTAATTTTTTTTATTTTATTTTGAGAAAATATTTTACCAGGAAGGATACATTGAGATTTCTCTCGTTTTCAAGTATGTCCCAGATGGTGAGTCTGTACCGTTAGATGTCCTGGCCAAGGACACTTACTGGAGAGGTGCTCTCGCCGGGATTCGAACCTGTAAGGGTGGTACCATGTGTGAGCCGTAGTAGGACCACCGGATTTGGCATAATAACCCTTCGGGCAGGGATACATAAAGAAACACTTACAGGGTTATTCAAAGAGATCCGAATGGCTCCTGGAAGGGAACTGAATGCTGAAAATCAGCGTTCGTTACCTTTCTTGGCCATTCGGCTATCCAGAGAGCAGGCAATTCACCAAATGTTGGCGAATAGCCTGCATATTCGGTGCCTGTTCGAGGGCAGTGAAATCCCCATAGAGAAGCAATGCTTCGGCTATTCAGAGAACAAAAACCAGCAGTGAAAAGTTGCCGAATTGCCATGCGATTCGGTGGTTTCATGCAACAGATTTATTCAGGCGAATCCCATAGGCTTCAAGGTTAAAACTATTCCCGTTTTAATTCAATATCTAATAAACCGTTGACTATTATATTCTGCAGTAA
Source organism: Leptobrachium leishanense (assembly GCA_009667805.1). NCBI lineage: Eukaryota > Metazoa > Chordata > Amphibia > Anura > Megophryidae > Leptobrachium > Leptobrachium leishanense. The sequence goes on from CM019066.1 coordinate 113,438,236, forward strand.
AATGTATCTTTATAGATTTTTAGGATATTGTAAGCATTTTTCAGGATTTTTTTTAAAAGAAATTCAGATTTTTCTTTTTTTATTATTATTTTTTTTTAAACTTTACTTATTTTTTCTGTAACAGCCCTTTGTATTATCATTCATTGGATCTTATGTGTAAATTTCAGACATTTTCGCTCAGTAGTTTCTTTGCAAACAGCGTTTCACTTTTCAAACATTCAAGCAAACTGTTTTTTTAATTTATTCACTCCATTCGTCTGCGGTGTTGGGTTTTTCCGGCAGCTGCGCTGCGTGTAATCGGCTCCTGCTCGGGTTTTTCCTGCGTTTTCAGCGGGGTTAATCCAGATGTTTTTGCGGGTTTTCGGTGTGCCTTCGCTGGGTTTTGCGGTGAGTTTGCGGCAGCTTTTCCCTGCAATTCGGGGACCCTGTGGTGCTTGCTGAATACACCGCAGGGTCGCCGAAATGGGATTGCCAAATCAAACCGAATTGAAGAGAACGAAAAGTCACCGAACGTGCGGTGACTTTGATTCTCTTTGAATAACCCTGTTTATTATTTCAACAACAGGTAAATCCCCAGATGCTGAAGCAGGTAACTGCAGCTCGATATGTAGGCAAACAACAATGAAAGTTCACACAGCAGATGGAGTCTTTAGAACCACAGATGGTGTGTTACAGTTGCTTGGCAGAATGATGAAAAATCTAAGCAATTTGGGTGGAATTGCAGAGATGGTTTGGAATCCTTGCAGGCAAAGGTGAATGTCCAGAAAACAGTTTCAAGAGCAATGGGGGAATCCAAGCAGGAGCTCAATAAAGGCAGTTTAGTCTTCAGGAAGAAACCAAAAAAAACTAAGCAAAGTCCAGAAGGTGACCCACCCTTAAATAGGGAGAGGCTCAGGCATCAGGAGCTACAAGGAAGACCTGGACTGGCTTCAACTGGATAGGAGAGATAAGAACTGGGCCGGAATCAATCTATCTGGGGACCTCCAGTGGGCACCAGGGGTGGAATCCGGACAGAACCTGTGTCTCCACAGTCTCCACGGTTATAGAGCAGTGATGTTACCTCTACTTTTTTTGCTGCATACTCACATCAGTTTTCTCCTTTTAATCAGTTTTATTTTAGGGTTTGTAATTATTACTAACTTTGTAACTAGTACTAGGGTTATGTTTTTAATTAGGGTTAGGTTACTTTATACGCTTGTTTTAGGGTTTGGGTTACTTTTTAGTATTATGGTTAGGGATACTTTAACGGCTAGGGTTAACCCTAATCCTTAGATTCTGCTCTTTTTTGTTTAATTTTTAGGCAAAATATTCCGCTCCTTCTATTGACACGAGGTTGTTAACCCAAACCCTAAAACAAGCATGACAGTAGTTCTTACATCATACTTTTAATTACATCACCCTACCACAACAGAATATTTCTTAACATCTAATCCACACTGGTCACCCCATTCCCTACCCTCACAACTCCCCTGTTACTCAACCATAACGATTGGTAAGAATTACAGTTTGTTGAATGCTGACCATTCTATTACATATTGAGGCACTCATTTTAACCCGAGTAAATTAAGCTCCAGTCAAAATCAAGGTAATCAAGTAATACACGTGTGTTGTATTGTGTTACATGCACCACACAGCTCTTGCCTTCATGAAAATGATGGTTTGTGAGATAACATTGTGTGGTATGTTATTAATTTTCACATGATGCAATGTCTTCACATTTCGGAGCATGGACTATCCCGCTATGACACAGATCTATAACTCCTAAGAACAAAGATACAATAAAACATATTATAAAAAACAAACAATCAAGAAAATTTTTGCAATTTGAGAATAAATCAAAATGTAATCCTGTTTTAAAACTGTAAGGCAGCCAGCTATTTATTGATCAAGGTTGACATCAGATACTTGACCCAATTATATGGCAGCATTTCATAATAACATACCAATGAGTGGAGCAATGTGGGATATTCCATAAGGATCCCGCTAGGAGACGTATTCTGGGAGCAGATGTTCCAAATGAAAGTGAGGACAGAAGAAGTAAATAAAATTATAAACAAGAATGCTGCCTGACATCTCCCTTACAAGGCAACAATCCCAGAAATTCCAGGAATCCTCCTCAAAATTGGTATTCCGCGTAACACTGAGGCATCTAGGTAGTCATTGACCAGAACCCCCCCTGAATGCTTTAACAAGATCTTGACCTTTTTATCTTCCCAGCTACCTTTTCAATAACCAAATAAACCATTTTCCATGAAGTTAAACCAGAAGCAGATGCACCAATGCTGAGACATCCTTCTTTATAAAATGTGACTCCCCGGGTAGTGGTTGCGTCTCAAAGTCATTTAATAACGCTTTCTTTTCTGTATAGGGAACTTCCATGTAAATACCTACTGAGACATTAAAAGGCCTCTGGTGTTCATGTCGGATCTGTTCTTTTATTTGTTTCTTATTTGCTCTTTGTTCTCTTGTTGTGTTTCTTATGTTGATCGGTTTAAAATCCATATATTATTATAATAATTTATTTACAGTGCACAGTGAACAGATTCTGCAGCAATGTCAACGGCATACATTGGTGTACAGTCAAGGGATCTTGGCTACATTGTATAAGAGAAAGTCACAACCTGGATTTAACTAAATAAATAGGGTAAATAAATCCATTGTATGGGTGGAACTGCTGGGGGTGTCGAGGATGCAACAGCACCAGGGCTGTGTGGCTATGTGTGTCCATGTGTGGGTATATGTATGTGTGACCGTGTGTGTGGATGTGTGGGTATGTGTCACGGATCCCCCTTGATTCCAAAATGTCGGTCCTTGTATACAGAACCCTATCTACCCCTCCGATCCTTGAATGGTCGGTACAGCTGACTACCTTCAGGGACTCAATCCTATAACACTAAGCAAGGGTTAACAGGCCCCAGAACAGTGTAACACAGCAGGCCCTGAAAGCATAGATCTTAATGCCAGGAGAGAGGGTCAGCCTTATTCCAAGGATAGTGCTCAGAGCAGGGTTGTCAAGAATTGCCGGGTCAGTACACAAAGTGGTGTTCTCAGTAATAGCCGGATCAGTACACATAGAGGGATCTCAGAATAGCCAAAAGTCAATATCAGAACAGAAAATCGCCAAAGCACTGGGGATGCAAACTCCACGTCAGGGCAGTGAGTCTACGTAAGCATTGTTATAAGAGCCTGTGTATAATGATTGTTCAGGGAATGTTACCCAATTGATAGACAGACAAGTCGATCCTTTAATTACACAGGGATAACCCAATTAAATAGAAAGAAAGGTATTTAAGGATAGGGTAAAACTTAACGTTTAATAGACATATAAAAAAATCGTTAGACAAACATACACACATATACATAAAAACACCACGAATCACAGAAAGGAAAACTGGGCTCCTAATGGAGCTACAGTACCTTGTATTTATTGGATAAGTTCACTGGTCTGACACTAACTTACTATATGGATGTGGCATGTAGCGGAAAAATATGGACCCAGATTATAGTCCAAACACACATATGGAAGAAAAAATCACACTGATAGTCAGCAACAAAGTACACTAATGGCCAACAAAAATAGTAATGAAGCAAGTAAGCAGAGAGATCCTTAGAGTTGGTCTCAAAAATAGCAATGAAAGAAATAAAGATTTGAGAATTGTAGTGTTCTGGATAATACGAGACGTCTTGGGTTTTCATTAATAGGTTTATTAACAACTAAGCAGCATACAGGTTTCCTATAATGGCTGCGTCACTAGTCAGCCTCAACTGGCAGACAAAATGGATGACCAACTGTCAACAGCCAACTGGCAAAAGAAACACCCAACTCCCCCTTTGGCAGCCAGCGGAACTACACCACACCTCCTCCCTTTTCTTAAAAAAAACAAAAAACACACAAAACAAAAGAAAACAAAGCAAAAATGTCCAGTACAAGTCTATGTATCTTCCAGACTCTCCTGACATCCATTCTGTAATCTGTGTTTTCGGTTCACATAGTATCTGTGGTTCCGCAAACTTTTACTCCTCCGATGGAAATCCCTCAAAGTGTCTGGAGCTTTCCAGCGTTCTGGAGGATGCCGGACTCTTTGATTCTGAGCTAAACTGACATTTCCAGCCAGATCATGTGAAGTGGAATCTGCTTCACTGAGACGATCACCATCTATTTCTTCCCTCGAAAGGGCACAATCCTCTTCTTCTTGTGAAAATACATCTTCATTATCATGCCAGACCCCCATCCATATATCCGTGCCTGTCGACTCTTCAGCCTGGTCATTCAGTTGTTTGTCAAAAACAGATCAGGGCCGTAACTGGGCTGAATGTCTCTTGGTGTGCAGACCATTGGGGGTGCTAACCTCATAGGTGAGGAATCCCAAAACCTTGGAAATAACTGCCGGAGACTAATGGTTTGGCCCTCTATACATCCGTATCCAGACTGGATCCCCTATATTGTGTGTGCGTGAACTCTTTCCATGCTTCATCTTTTCCTGCTGTTTCTGTACATGATGTTGTTCCTGTGAGATGTCCGTTTGACCCTCCTTGTCCGGTTGCAATAAGTCTAACTTTGTCCTGAGTGATCTGACAAACATCAGAACTGCTGGTAACTGGCTGGTGGTTGGGTGAGTTGTGTTCCTGTACTGCAACAAGAATTGCTGGAGTTGTTGAGGTAAGCTTATGCGGTCTGTCACAGTACTCCTTAAAAATCCTTTCAGAGTCTGGACAAATCTTTCAGCTAGACCATTGGTAGCCGGATGATACGGAGCTGTACGGAGATGTTGAATACCATGATCCTTAATGAAACTTTGAAATTTTTGAGCTAATAACTGTGGGCCATTATCCAATACTAGTATCTTAGGCAATCCGAATGTCGCAAACATTTCACTTGCTGAAGACAAAACTGAAGGGAAAATGCCCCAAGAACAAGCAGGAACTGAAGACAGTTGCAGTAGAGGCCTGGCAGAGCATCACCAGGGATGAAACCCAGCGTCTGGTGATGTCTATGCGTTCCAGACTTCAGGCTGTGATTGACTGCAAAGGATTTGCAACCAAGTATTAAGAAGGGAACGATTGATTTATGATTATTATTCTGTCCCATTACCTTTGGTCCCTTAACAAGTGGGAGGCACATCTGCAAACTGCTGTAAGTCCTACACCGTTCACCTGAGTTGGATGTACATACCCTCAAATTAAAGCTGACAGTCTGCAGTTAAAGCACATTGTGTTAGTTTCATTCCAACTCCATTGTGGTGGTGTAGAGCCAAAGATGTTAGTGTTGTGTCGATGACCCAATATTTCTGGACCTGACTGTATATTATTTATTTTCTATTTTTCATGAATGGTCATTGTGTTCATAAAGTTCATCCTTTCAGAAGGGAGCTTTAAACTATTTACTTCATTTGGAGGAAAATCAGAATTAACCCAGAATCCCATGTTTCCTGGCTCTCCTCATTGAACTCACCTTATTGAAGCCATTGTACTGCTCACAGTGGGGACAGACCCATGAGTTCTCCAGACCTCGTAGTGTCACTGCGCGCTGATGACAAAACCAGCAAGTCACGTGACATAAAGACCCCTATGGTTGGGAAAAAAAACATCCTGATCACAAAAAGAAACAAATCCGTGCGATGTGACCATACTGACATCAGTATTTAATAAAGATTTCAAGAAAATCCTATTGCACTTTGTTATTACTGAACATAGCAGTGGATGACAGATTTAGAAATCAGCATTGGGACTTGTAAGTAAAGTGCATCCATTTAGGTCAGGAGGGAGAAATCCATGGACTCGCCTTTCCAATAATAACGTAAAGAACTAGAAATAAATTGTGCCGTAAGGTACTTATTATCCAGCAAATAAATCTTAGCACATACAGTGGCTGACAGACACACATGGAGAATTCCTCCTGATCACCGCAGACAGAAAAGTGCAGAAAATATAATGTGCCACACAGCACACACCTCTAGTTAAAGTGACAGCACAATAAATAAGGAGGCGGCATCCACTTATTGGATTAATCACATATTCTCAAGCAGAGGCGTAACAAGAAACCTCAGGGCACAGTTGCTAGAAGCCATGAAGGCCGCAATCTCTGTATGAGCATGTCATAGAGACCCACAGCAATAAAACTCAGACGCAGGTGTTCTGGTACGCCCCGTTGATTTAAATTGGCCGCCTTGGCCACTCCCACAGCTGGCATGCGTTGTGCGCTGTTGGCTGCTGTGGGATGGCCTAAAATCAGGCCAGTCTCCCTGCAGCCAATGACGTGGGTCGGCTGCGTGGGCGGGCCGCAACAGAGGGCCGCGGCAGCACCTGGCATTAACACCTTCCTGATGGGCACCACCTGCTGTTGTTATGGGGTTAAACTAATAAAAATTTATTAAAATGTTTGTAAATAATTAAAAAAGGTCCTTTAACCCTTTCCTGCGCAGGGCGTACTATGCCGTTCCTGCGGCAGGTGGGCCTTGAAGCAACGGGTCATACTAGTAGGCACCATTGACTTCTATGGGCCGCTTCGGCCCAACACTTGGCGTATGCTGTGCGTCGTTGGCTGTTGGGGACGGCCTGAACTCAGTCATGTTCTGTCGTGCGTCAGCTGCAGGCCGAAGGAGAGAGCAGCACATGGCGGCAGGGCATACTAGTATGCCCCGCAAGTGTTAACCTCCTTCCGCCATGCATCACCTGCCTGGCATTAAGGGATTAAAAATAAATAAAAAGGTCTGTTACAGAATTTAAAAATTGTCAAACAAAAAATATAAAAAGTTGTTTTAAAAAATAAAAATAAGGCTTTTGCTGAAAATGAAAAAGATAAACTATAAAAAAAATGTAAATGATATTACTTTTTTAATTTGAATCCTGTGGGATTCGCCTGTTTAAACCTGACGAGCTGAAACACCAAAATATCAGGGCATTTCGCTGACATTTTGGTGCAGTTTGGTGTTCTGTGAATAGATTAACCATTACTTCTCTATGGGACAAATTTGCTGCTGCCGAAGACCGCTGAACACAGCATTGAACTGCACTGTATTTCGTCGTCAATTCGCCAGTATTTTGCGTAACTGTTCTTAGCACCTTTATAAAGTTACTTCTTGTCTATCCTATATGCACGGACCCACAAAGGCTCGAATCTTACTTCATTAGTTAATCTCTTCCCTCTGCTTCAGGGTGCTGTACTGTCTATCCAGCTTTTAGTAATTTAGTGAGGTACTGTATACCTCCATATCCAGTGCCTCCAATGTCTCACTTTTTCCTTTTGCGATCTCTTTTGTTGTATTGAGATTTTTGATGTATTTTATTTAATACCTTCATTAAAAGTTATCTTTTATCTCTATATCGCTACTCACCAGCATTGTAAATAACATAGTTACCCCCAGACTTTAGCGATCATTGTCCCCCTTTTTTGATCCTTGAAACATTTCCTTTGTGCTAATCTCAGCATATCCAAATTATAATTATTATATATAACAATTAAAACATGTCCCCAGCATCACAATACGTTGCCAGCTCCTCATACATTCAGGGTTATTCAGAGAGCACCGAAATGTCTGTGAAATTTCAGTGCTCTCCTGTTCGGCGCACTTTGGCGATTTAAACCCGCCAACCCTGCAGTGAATTCAACATTGACCGCAGGGTCCCTGAAGTGCAGTGAATCGACCCACCGTATGCATCTGAAAAACCACCGCAAAACCGCCGGATCGAAATGGAAAAACTACGCAAAACAACCGAACTAATTTAAAAACCGCCAAATCAATTAGAAAAACTGCCAAATGCATCCGACAATCCGCCAAACAGACTGCAGAATCGACCCCAAAAAAGCTGACAACCCACCGACAGGCGGGCAACCAGCTACCGGAAAAGACCGACAACACGACGAACGTGGTAAAAAAAAAAACGCAACTTTTAAAATATGTTTTTTTTAAAAAAAACTACTGCTTGAAAATGCCTGGCAATAATCAGTTAGCAGAATCAGCAGCAGCTGGAACCCCTAAAAAATCACATACTCACCTCTCATTCCGTGGCAAGAATTGCGGTCCAATCTGCCGCTTCTGACTGCCGGGAGCAGAGTGAGACTGGGGAAAAATCCACACTCTCCCTCCGCAATCATTCCACGGACCTTCCGGATCTTGCGAGAGGCGAGATTCTGCTGGTTATGTTACCCGGCAGGAGAAGCCTCCAGGGAGTTCTATGGACTCCATGGAGGGGATGCTCGCGACGGCACATTAGCGCTGCCACAGGCATCCTAAAGGCTAGTGGCCGCTACAGGGCAGACTGCTGGATTCAGCGCCTGCCTCGTAATCCACTTGTGAAATGGGGATGCTAAGGGGAGATTTGCGACCGTACGTTTTTCCCCTTAGAATCCCCGTTTTAGCTTGGGGCAGGCGATAGGGCCCATAGGATTTTAAAACACAAATGATCAGCCATAATCAATATGATGTTGATTATGTCAAGTGTGATATATGTTAATTATGACATCATATCATTGCCAAAATCACTGCAATTATTAATGCATCATTAACATAAATGAAGTGAACAAAACAGATAAAACACAATATAGCAAATTATTAAAATATATACACTCGATGTAATGGATCCGTTCGTCGTTGTGGCATCTGCCGCAAATATGTCTAAAGTAGTGTTTCCCAAACCTGTTCTCTGGACCTGCTGATAGGTCAGGCTTGCCAGATAACTGTAGCACAGCACATGTGATATTATTTGCTGCTCAGTGATTGCAGGATTCAGTCTGCATTTCCCCAAGGTGATCCTTAAAATCTGGCCTGTTTGAGGGTCCCGTGGACAGGTTTGGGAAACACTGGTCTGATCTGAAGGGACTTTTTACTCGCCTGCTTATTATCAAAACAGGATAAGTTTTCGGTTTTTGGTTATTGGTTGATTGAATCACCTGATACTTTGAAAAAAAATATCGTCCACTAGTCTCCGATATTTTTTTCAGTACACCTGCGAAAAAAAATTAATTGATCCCTTATGTTTTATCATTTTCATCTGTTTGAAGTTGGTGGAAAATGCAGTAGTGTGGGGCTAGTGTCCCACGTGGCCCACAGAACACCTGTGCAGTTTCTGGGAGATCTTCTGTTGGTAGAAGTGGATGACTGTAGTTCTGTGGTGCCTTAGGCTAGGGACAGATGAGCGCATTTTCTGCGGCCACCGTCAAAATGTACGTCGATGCGTGCGCACGCATTTTTTCACGGAATACGCTTAAGTGGTCAGACGACCACAGTCGCACAGTCGCAGGTACTCACCAACGCAATTCTAGGGAAATCCGGCTGTTTGAACGTTATGTAGGCCGCACACTAGCAGCGTCTGACGTCTCCTAATCACGCACACACGCTGCTATGCGGCCGCAGCGCACTCTGTACGTCTGTAGCAGCGGTTTCACGTTCTGAGAAAAATGCGTTCATTTGCCGGTTGCGTGGTGTCGGCGCACTTTTGTACGCACGTACTGCGTATATTGGCCGTCATTGGCCGTTATGTGCTGCTACTGCCGCCGTGATTTAGTGCGCCTGCACGCGCGTTCCGACTGCTCCACTCTGACCCTAGCCTAAGAAAGGAACAAAAATTCAACCCATGGGTCTAGGAAGGTCTAAAACTTAAAAATATGAAACTCTGCACCAATCTGATTTAACCACTTGAATGCGGAGGACGCGCTCAGCGCGTCCTCCGCATTACCGCTGGTATGCGGAGGACGCGCTGAGCGCGTCCTCCCATTGGGGTCAGCGTTCGGCCGAGTTCCGGCCGATCGCTGGCCCCTCCGGTGCGGGCTGACATCCTCGATGTCAGCCCGGCATCCGGAACCGCCGCCGCTGAATTTAGGTGTCATTGCGACAGCGCGATGACACCTAATTCAGGCGCCCCCCCGCATGTGCGGAGGAGGCGCCTGAAAGGGAGGGGGGGGAGGTCCTTCGGACCTCTCTCCCTCCCGATCGGCGGCGTTGCGGGGGTTAACCCAGGCATCATTTGGAAGGGCACAGCCTGCCCTTCCAAATGGTGCCTGGCATGAACCCCTGGGGAGCTGGATCGCGAATCGGCGCTGAAAAGCGCCGGTTCGCGATCCTATCCCGGAGCTGGCCGACATCTTGGATGTCGGCCAAGCCTCCGGGAACTCCCCCTGAGGACTGGCGTCATCGTGCGTAGCACGATGACGCCAGTCCTGGACTTAACCCCTAACTGCCACCAACGTGGAGATAAGGAGTTCCAATGAACTCCCTATCTCCCGATCCGTGGCAGCTAGGGGTTAAAGTTTGGTATGGTTGGATCGGCCAGAGCATGGCCGTTCCAACGATACCAAACACTACTGTGAAAAATATTGTAAAAAAAAAAAAAAAACTGAAAAATAAAAATAAAATAAAAAAAATTAAAAAAAAATAAAAAAATAAAAATAAACAATTTTTTTTTCTTTTTTTTGGTTTGTTAGTGTAGCAATATTGTTCCCATTTCAATTATAATGTGAACAATGATGCTGCACTAACGATTTTTGTATGCGGTGCGTTTGTTAAAAATCGCGTAATTTTCCCCCCAAAAAAATGTAACGAGACCCCATCTCTAATTTTTTTAACAAGCGCACCCCATACAAAATATAACCGCAATTGCTCGCATGTTAAAATGTGAAAAAAAACACTTTACACGTTGTAAATTATTGAAAATACATATTTTATTGCATTTTTTGTTATACTATACAGACATGACATAACGTATACATATAATAATGACATATTATGAATCTACCGAGTCTGACGGAAAGAACGATATATAATATGTCTGAGTAATATACTAAAATAAGCCTTCAAAACACGTTTAAACATGATGAGCAAAACCGGTAAAAATGACCTCAGCACAGAGGCGGGAAAAGCCTCAGCAGCGAAAGGGTTAATGGAACAAAATAGCGGTTTTTCATTTATTTTATAACTCTATTATTTCCTTGTTGGGTTAGTCTAGCTTGATTTTTTCCAATCCTAACGTCATTCCTTTATAATTGTAGGTTTAGTGATTTAATCCAAGAATGAATAAATAACAATTATTGAAATTAGTTACATCTAGATCGTTTCTCTGAGGAAATTTCTCCTCAAACTGAGAGACCAAGTCAAGTTGCACCACTGTATTTACTTATTATCACCGGTAGTTATAAATGAATCCTCCCCCTGTTTTTGTCGTAAAAGATGTGTGCACAGAGAATTCCTAGAACAGCTTTAAATGATCTAGTAATGTGCACCCTAGTGATCAGGCTTTGAACTGATGCTAAATGCTCAGTGTGCAGAGGCACAGTTTTTAGGCATTGAACCATCATTAATAGACCATGTCTTGTACAGGGCATTCTGTAACTTGGGAATGCTGTACTGACTTTGACCCACAAATGCGGACGCCTGGCCACATACAGCTCATTTGCAATGCAGACAAACCATAGTAAGAAAACGTTGCGGCACTCTGGGACCAGTAACTGTGTCTAAGATATGAAATCGGGGATTTGAAGGTTCAGCAGGAAGCAGTTATTTATTATGGAGAACTTTGCAAAGCTTCCACATGAGTAATAGAGGAAAGAACCATATGTTGCAAGCGTGTTCTCCAGCAATATATTAGGGTAATTTATAATTTAAAAGATTTAGTATGCATTTTGCTTGATATATTTTTCTTACATGGCCATGATGGCAGAAGGCAAGAAAATTAATAACCTATAATACATATGAAAATAAAATTGAAAATATATTACTGGCTCTGCAACCATGGAAAATGTATTAATTACAAACTTACAGTTAAAAATTCACCACAAAATGCACACTTTAGTATAAAGGTGCAGTTAAGGGTATGTAGCGCTACTCCCGCGAGAGCTGCTGAATTTGACAGGCCTTCTGTATCACTCCAGTGATTACCCACCTCCACCTTCGGCACCAAGTAATACCAGGACAAGATTACTTTAAATAAAAATGGGTTTATTAGGACTAGGGATGAGCTGTTCGGTTCGATCTGTTCGGAGTTCACATAGAACATCGGCCGTTCGGGTATTCGCCGAACTCCGAACACTTCCGCGTGTTCGCCACATGTTCGCCCACAATACACCACAATGGACCACAATTCACTTTTCCACTGGCCTGAAGCTTGTAATTGGCTACAGCCAAGACAGGTGCAAGACTATGCCAATCACGGCTCAGAGTCCTGATTGGGCAAATTTAGCCCAATCATGGGCTCACAGAGCTAAGTCCCGCAGCACACTATATAAGGCGTCCCTCGCAGCCCCAGCATGTGTTTTTTGAGAGGAGATTGTTCTGTTAGTGTGTGTTCTCACTGCCAGCAGCTATTGTGGGGTCTCACTTCTACAAAATATCTGGGAATTGTTGTAATCTGTGTGTTCTCACTGCCAGCAGCTATTGGGGGGGTCTCACTTCTACAATATATCTGGGAATTTTAATCTGTGTCTTGTCACTGCCACCCATCAGGGGGTCTCACTGACTTGTAGGAGGTTTCTGGGAATTGTAATCTGTGTCTTGTCACTGTTGCCAGCTATCAGGGGGTCCTATCAGGGGGTCTCACAGACTTGTAGCAGATTTCTGCGAATTTTAATCTGTGTCTTGTCACTGGCTGCCAGCTATCACGGTGTCTCAATGAGTTATACTAGAGTTCTGGAAATCTTTAATCTAGATAACACAGTTGAATCAGAGTTCTGCATATCTCTAATTTTTATAACAGAGTTGAATCAGAGTTCTATAAATCTTTAATCTATATATCACTCACCATGTCAGAAAGACCAAAAAGGACAGGCAGATGCTTCCAGACACAGATAAGAGGGCAAGCAGCATCTGTGTCAGGAGGCTGTGCCTCTGGTCATCGTGGACGTGGTGCATCCTCTGCAGGGGCACGCTTGTCCTTTCTAACTGGTGCTGGCCGTCTTAAGCAGCAGCAACATACAGAGGATTTGGTGGATTGGCTAACCAGGCCATCCTCATCCTCTGAGTCCTCTGCCATCCAGGCTTGTAGTGGTTTACAGTCCACCTCAGCTGCCAAAGCATCTAATGCAGCCTTTATGTCCACAGCTACTCCTGCTGTAGCCTCACCAACATACACGGAGGAGTCGGCTGAATTGTTTGACTACAATGACAGTGACATGCTGTTTGAGGATGCGCAACTACAGTGCTCTGATTCAATCTCTGAGGTTGAGGAAGGGAATATAATCAACCTAGAGGAAGGGGGTGCTAGTGACACACAAATAACTGGCACTCATGTTCCCCCCAGCAGCTGCAGCATATTGCGAGGTTGGCTCCAGTGACGTGGAGATAGGAGGTGATGATGATGAGGTCACTGACTCCACCTGGTTGCCTGATCGAACAGAGGAGTCAAGTGAGGAGGAGGAGGCACAACAAACACGAGGCACAATATCTTCTATGACCAACTGTAGCCAGTCCAAGGCATCAGAAGTCTCAGCTGCTCAGGTGCAGAGTGCTGTTGTCTCAAAGCACATGTACAGGAAGTCTGCTGTCTGGGAGTTCTTTAAGAAATGTGCAGCAGACCGCACCGTTGCTATTTGTAATCTATGTCAGATGAGGATCAAGCGTGGGAAAGACATCCCACGCTTGGGTACCACATGCTTGAGGCGACATATGACTACCTGCCACGCATCCCGTTGGCACAACACTTTGCGTAGGTCCTCCTACTCATCTGTCTCTACCCCCACTATATGTCCTGCCATGTCATTGCCTACAACCTCCACTGACAGGGATGATGCTACTGTAAAGGGTGTACCAGGTCCTTCCTCAGAATGTGACAGCATCCCATCAGCTGAAGATTTACGCAGTCAGATTACATTGCCCCAGCTGCTGCAGCGTAAGAAAAAATTATAGTCCCAACCATCCCCAAGCACAGCGTCTAAATGCCAGCTTAGCAAAATTACTCGCATTACAGCTGCTGCCTTTCCAACTGGTGGACTCTGCTTTCTTCCGTGAATTTGCTGTACCACAGTGGCAGGTTCCAAAACGCCATTTATTTTCACGGAAGGCCATTCCAGCACTATACCAGCACGTGGAAGACAATATTATGGAGTAATTGGGAAAGGCAGTCAGCAGCAAGGTACACATGACTTTAGACACGTGGTCCAGCAAGCATGGACAGGGCCGTTACATTTCCTTCACGGCACACTGGGTAACTCTGATTGCAGCTGGGAGGGATCCAAGACGGGGCTCTATGCTGAAGCTTGTTCATCCACCACGCCTCCAGAAAGCTGCTTGTATGAGGTCTGTCTGCTCCACCACCTCTTTCTCCTCCTCCTTCTCTATCTCTGGCGAAGTGGCAGTTAAACCGACGCGTGGCAGGGGCTACGCAATGGCTCAAGCAAAAAGATGCCATACTGTGCTTGAGCTGGTTTGTTTAGGGGACAGGAGTCACACCGGGCCAAACATTCTGTCAGCTCTGCAGGGGCAGGTGCAGAGATGGTTAACACCACTCCAGCTTCAGCTGGGAATGGTCGTCTGTGATAATGGAAGCAACCTTCTCTCCGCCCTACGCCAGGGTAAGTTGACGCATGTACCATGCCTAGCACATGTCCTAAATCTGGTGGTACAGCATTTCCTAACCAGGTACCCAGGGCTGGCAGAGCTGCTCAGCCAGGCCAGAAAAATCTGCAGCCACTTCAGATGGTCATTCCTAGCAAGTGTTCGCCTGCCAGAAATTCAAAGAGAATTCCACCTTCCCACAAACCGTCTGATCTGTGACAAGCCCACCAGGTGGAACTCGACATTAGCAATCCTGCAATGTCTGCACAAGCAGCAGAGGGCCATCAATGACTACCTGTGTGAGTATGGCACAAGGACAGGTTCAGGTCAACTTGTTTTTTTTCCCTCCCGCAGTGGCTGATGATCAAGGATGCATGCACTGTACTGTCACCATTTAAGGAGGCAACGAGGACGGTGAGCAGGGACAGTGCATGCATCAGTGACACAATTCCTTTAGTGTTCCTGCTGGAGCGCACTCTGCGGGGAATTATAGATGTGGCACTAGAGGCAGAGCAGCGGGAGGAAGAGGATGCCTTCCCTAGCTCTCAAGGCCCCAGTCTTTACGCAGACAGCATTCCTGTGGGTCCTCAGATCAGACAGGAGGAGGATGAGGAGGAGGAATATTTAAGTAGTGGGGGCATTGAAGGTGGGGATTCCTCAAGGGAGGGTTTTGTGTGCCCAGAAACACAAGGACTAGTACGTGGCTGGGAGGAGGAAGTGCACGATGGGGTCATCCTCATTTACCAGGAAGAGTCGTAAGCTAATGCCACCTCCAACCTACTCTGCATGGGCTCCCTTATCCTGCAAAGCCTGCTAAAGGACCCCAGGATTCGTGCTAGAGGAGAGGGATCATTACTGGTTGGCAAGCCTTCTTGATCCACGATACAAGGGTAAAGTTGCAGAGCTCATCCTGCCCGCACAGAGGGAGGACAGGATGATACAACTTGAGGACGCTCTAAAGCGACACTTGTGTAACACCTAGGTTACCAAGTGATGACAGACGTGCTTCTGAAGCTGCGGATGATCAGAGGAAGAGCGGTGAAGGCCGGGGCCGCTTGACTGATGCCTTTTTCAATTTTTTTAGTCCACGACGCCCAGGGACGTCAAATGTAGGCACCCGTTGCCAGCGTCTTCACCATATGGTGCAGGACTACCTAGGGGCAAGGGCAGACCTGGATACCTTTCCAGCAGATGATCCACTGGCTTACTGGGTGTTGAGATTGGATCACTGGCCAGAATTTAGCCAATATGCTATGCAGCTACTAGGTTGCCCTTCATCCAGCGTGCTTTCTGAAAGGACGTTCAGTGCCGCTGGAGGTTTTGTCACAGACAAAAGAGTGCGCCTGTCCACCGACTCTGTAGCCCGGCTGACATTTATAAAAATGAATCAGTCCTGGATCAGCAGCTATCAATCCCCTGATGCTGACGTAACAGAATAGATCGGGGATCTCTTCTGCATTCACAAAACCTCCACCACTGCACTCTTCCACAATACCACAAAGGGGTTACGGTGTGAAGGCACTTGCTGCCACCAAAGGCACAATATTTGGGTGCACTGCCACTGACGCCTATATTACCAGATTTATATCATTTTAATATTGGACCGCAGGGTCCAACCCTGCACTCTTCCACAATACCACAAAAGGGTTACGGTGTGAAGGCACAATATTTGGGTGTACTGCCACTGACGCCTATACCAGATTCATATCATTTTAATATTGGACCGCAGGCTCCAACCCTGCACTCTTCCACAATACCACAGAGGGGTTACGATGTGACGGCACTGTAGCCGACACTAAAGGCCCAATTTTAAAGCACCTATTGTTACTTTCATCCAAAGCCTGCATAAGTTTCACCATAATTTAGCCAAAAAAACACTAAACTTGTTCTGCGTGTCCTAAAATGTCTCCTCTTTTCATACAGGCTGCCGCCCCAAGCAGTTGTTTATGAATAGATTAAAGGAAAACCATTTACCGTCATTTGAAATGTAATTTTTTTGTTTTTAAATGTTTCTATACATCCTACAAATCCGCCACTTCACAGGCAGGTTATGGGGACCTCCTAGGCACGATATTTGAAGGAATTTTTTGTTTCTATTCTTAACCTTTATTTCACGAAAAACTCACTTTTCCTTTAAAAACTTTTTTTTTTACTTTTTGTCCTTGTTTCCTGTCCCCCAGGGCACTACCCGGACCCCCATACACCTTTTATGGCAAATATATTGCATATATGCCCTCTTGGAGGGCACTCTAAAATTCGAATTTTAGAGTCCCATTGACTTGCATTGAGTTCGGTTCGTGTTCGAGTTCGAACTCGAACTTTTGAAATTGTTCAAGTTAGAATGCAAACTGAACACGGGGGTGTTTGGCTCATCACTAATTAGGACTAGCGAGCAAACCCTTTGTAGGACAAAGTAATCAACAGTATAACAGTATTGAAAGAGTTAATTTAGAATTACTATTCATCTCAATAATGAATGAACAAGACAGCAATCTTTACCATACTTCAGTGCAGTTCGATTATCAACTATAATCAACGTAACCACTATCAGTAACCTGTCTAAACCTTATACATTCTGCCTAACCACTGGCCAGTGGAAATTATACAAGCGTTCAAGATTGCTTGCGGTGGGGCCCTTGATTCTATCGTTGGGTACCTTTAACATGAAACCATATTTGTATTCCACAAAGTGAGAAAGAAATCTTCGCAAAGTGTCACAGAACAGCAAGATTTGTAACTGCAGCAATCCTCCTTTTAGCTGCAACTGCGCGGGCAGTAGAACTAGGCCAGACAATAAAGTTAGCAATATCAACTCATGCAGGAAGGCCGAATACCTCTCTCCGTTTGGACGGTAGCTCGATCGCTATCTCTTAGCACTGGAATCACTCAAGGACAGCCGGATTTCTTCTCCGCTGAGTGTACTCGGTCGCTCCTTCTGTCACTGGAACACACACGAAGGCAGACGGACCCCTTCTTCACTGGATGCACAAGAACAGCCGGATGCACGATCCGCTGGTACTGGCAACACGTGAGGGCAACTGGATCTCTCCTTCGCTGAACACACAAGGCAGCCTCTGGACGCACGATCACCACATAGGACTGTTCACCTCAGCAGTCTCCCCTTCTCCTCTGCTCTGCACGTACACTTCCACCCTTGGAAAATGCCCCTTCCCTTAGGCACTGCTGGGAGGTGTAGTTCTCTTCCTGAGAAATTGCATAGGCCCTCTGTAATTGAAACTACATGTTCCAGAATCCGTTGCATCTTCCTGTCTTAACAACTTCCTTGGCCAGTGAAGAGAAATGGAAAAAGGGAGGGGGGGGGAAGTACTCCGCAGCTGTGACAGGCTGCATGTCTGAGAAACACAATAGTACACACACAGTTCAAGTAGCCTGCGCTACAGGTACATAGAGTTCCAGTCAATTTGTATTATTTTTATTTTGAACTAGATAAAAAGCTTTTTACAAGTGTAGGTGGGGACACCTTCCACTTCCGTGAGAAAGAATGGTGCAGCATAGTAACTACACCACAAGACTCCATCCACAACATGTATTTATGCACTTTTAATGGTTTGAATCCACTCACATAAAACCATGTAGTCTAAAAGAGAATAGAGAATTCAGATATCACACCATGTATGTATTCCAGACACTGCCGCTTCAGCCGAAATGTTGTGTGTGTGTGATATCCAATAAAGGTTTCCACTACTTCATCCAAGTGCATGGTTTCCCTTCTTCTGTGGGATCTTACATTTCTGGGCCTCACTGGAGTCTGTGAACACCTCATATTTAAATTTCAGACATTTTCGCTCCGTAGTTTGTTTGCAAACAGCGTTTCACTTTTCAAACATTCAACCAAACTGTTTTTCTAATTTATTCACTGCATTCGTCTGCAGTGTTGGCTTTTTCTGGCGGCTGCGCTGCGTGTGATCGGCTCCTACTCGAGTTTTTCTGACGTTTTCGGCGGGGTTAATCCAGATGTTTTTGCGGGTTTGCATTGTGCATTCGCCCTCGTTTTGCAGTGAGTTTTCAGCGGGAT
This sequence comes from Leptobrachium leishanense, assembly GCA_009667805.1. Lineage (NCBI taxonomy): Eukaryota > Metazoa > Chordata > Amphibia > Anura > Megophryidae > Leptobrachium > Leptobrachium leishanense. The sequence continues at coordinate 113,456,752 of CM019066.1, forward strand.
TGCGGCGACCTTTCTCTGCAATTCGGCGACCCTGTGGTGCTTCCTGAATACACTGCAGGGTTGCTGAAATGGGATCGCCAAATCGAACCGAATTGAAGAGAACGAAAAGTCACCGAACGTACAGTTACACAGTTACAGTCTGAAAAAAGACATGCGTCCATCGGGTTCAGCCTCTCCCACATAACCTACTGCTGTTGATCCAAAAGAAGGCAAAAAACCCAGTCTGAAATATGCAACATACCGGGAAAAAATTCCTTCTTGACCCCAGAATGGCAGTCAGATTTCTCCTTGGATCAAGAAGCTTTTACCCACATATTAAATATTATAACCCTTAATATTCTGTGTCTGCAAGAAGTTATCCAGTCGTTTTTTAAAAGTCTGTACAGACTCTGACCCAACCACCTCAACAGGCAGAGAATTCCACAGCTTTATTGTTCTCACCGTAAAATAACCCTTCCTATGCTTTAAGCTAAATTTTCTTTCTTCCAGTCTAAATGGATGACCCCTTGTCCTATGTATAGACCTGTTAATGAATAGGTTATCAGACAATGGTTGATAATGGCCCCGTATATATTTATATAAGGTTATCAGATCCCCTCTAAGGCGCCGTTTCTCTAAACTAAACAGGTTTAAGCTTGTTAGTCTTTCCTCATAACTTAACCCTTCCATTCCTCTTATTAATTTAGTTGCCCGTCTCTGCACTTTTTCTAACGCTATAATATCTTTTAAGACAGGTGCCCAAAATTGCACGGCATATTCAAGGTGCGGCCTGACCATTGATTTATACAGAGGCAAAATTATGTTTTCATCCCGTGAGTGAACTCCCCTTTTAATGCATGCCAATACTTTGCTGGCCTTGGCGGCTGCTGTTTGACATTGCACATGGTTACTTAGTTTGAAGTCTATGATTATTCCCAAATCCTTCTCCTGCTTGGATTTCCCTAACTCCGTACCATTTAGGGTATAAATTACTTGCGTGTTCTTCACTCCAAAGTGCATAACTTTACATTTATCTAGATTAAATCTCATCTGCCATTTAAGTGCCCAGTCCCCCAATTTATCTAAAATCCCTCTGCAGCGAAGTAACATCCTGCTCACATTGTATTACTTTTCCTAGTTTTGTGTCATCTGCAAACACTGATACATGACTTTCAATGCCTATCTCAAGGTCATTTATAAATAAATTGAATAGTATTGGTCCTATAACAGACCCCTGAGGGACACCGCTTACCACTGGTGTCCATCTGGAAAATGTACCATTTATGACCACTCTCTGTACCCTATCTTTTAGCCAGTTTTCTATCCAAGAACAAGTATTTTCATCTAGACCATTTTTTCTCAATTTAAATAGTAACCTTTTGTGTGGAACTGTGTCGAAAGCTTTGGCAAAATCTAAGTAAATCACATCCACTGCGACCCCCTGATCTATACTTCTACTTACTTCCTCATAGAACGTAATTAGGTTAGTCTGACATGATCTGTGTTTCATGAAACCATGCTGATTTTTGCCAATTACATTATACCTCCCAATAAATTCCTGAATATTATCCCTTAGTAACCCCTCAAATACTTTCCCAGTCACAGATGTTAAGCTCACAGCTCTATAATTCCCAGGCACAAATTTTAAACCTTTCTTAAATATAGGGACCACGTCAGCTTTTCTCCAATCCTCTGGTACTATTCCTGAAAGAAAAGAATCTTGAAAGATTAAGAACAGAGGTTTACATATTTCAACACATAGCTCTCTCAGTACTCGTGGGTGAATTCCATCTGGCCCTAGGTCTTTATTCACATTCACATTGTTTAATTTCTGCAAAACCTTGTCCTGAGTCAACCAGTCACTTTCAGGGTTATCCAAAGAGATTCGAATTGCTTGAGAAAGGTAACCAAACGCTGAAAATCAGCGTTCGGTTACCTTTCCTGGCCATTCGGCTATCCAGAGAGCAGGCAATTCTCCAAATCCTGTCGAATTGCCGGCACATACGGTGCCTGTTCGGTCCCTGTTCGAGGGCAGTGAAATCCCCATCAAAAAGCACTGCTTCGGCTATTCAGAGAACACAAACCAGCAGTGAAAGGTTCCCCTAATGTCCTGCCATTCGGTGGATTAATTCGGCAAATTTATTCAGGAGAATCCCATAGACTTCAATGTTAAAAATATTCCCGTTTTAATTCAATATCTAAAAACCGTTCATTATAAAATTCTGCAGCAAAAAGTCTCTTTATTTATAGATTTTTTAGGATACTTTAAGCATTTTTCTGAATTTTTTAAAAAAAATTAAAAGTCCGATTTTTTTTTTTTTTTTTTTTTCAGTTTGCTTATTTTTTTTGTAACAGCCCTCTTTATTATCATTCCCTGGACCTCCTGTGAAAATTTCAGACATTTTCGCTCAGTAGTTTCTTTGCAAACAGCGTTTCTTTTTCCCAGATTCATACAAATGGTTTTTCTAATTTATTCACTGCCTCCTCTACGTCACAGCTGCTTCGGCTCTGTGTGATTCGGCTCCTTTTCGGCTCCTGTTCGGCTCCTCTTCGAAGGTTAATCCAGATGTTTTTGCTTGTTTTCAGCGTGCATTCGGTTAGTTTTCGGTGAGTTTACGGCAGCTTTTCCCTGCAATTCGGGGACCTGTGCTGTTTGCTGAATACACCGCAGGGTCACCGAAATGCAATCGGCAAAAGGAACCGAATTGAAGAGAACGAAAAGTCACCGAACGTGCGGTGACTTTTCGAATCTCTTTGGATAACCCTGCTAGTATTAGTAAGTTTTTATTAATGAATTTCATGTCTCCTGTTATAGGTTTCTCTTTGATAAATACTGAAGAAAAATAATCATTTAAAATTTCTGCCTTATCCTGATCTTCCGTTAACAATAACCCTGACTCAGATTTTAGTGAACCTACATTTTCACTCTTGGGTTTTTTAGAATTTATGTACTGTCACTGGGGGTGCTATCGCGTGGTCCTCTAGGGCGAATTATGACACACAAAGTCCTTTAAATGGTGAAATCTTGCACCCTTTATTGCAGCAAGAGCAGAAAATAAAACATAACACAAACAAAATCCTGCTTCACCCGAACACTCACTAACTCACTTGAAGGTCCCTCTCTCACTAGCAGGGATCCTACCCAAAAGTGACAGCAACCTTTGGTATCTCGTACTGCAGACTCTCTGCTGCTTCTCATTACTCTCCCCCCCCCTCAAGGAGTCATTTAAGCCCTTAATTGCAGGGACACCTGCAGCAACACAAAACACATTCCCTCCTGGGGGTTAGTACCTAAACCTTAACACAAAATACAGGGGAGTACACAGTGCAATCCATGCACTACATCACATATCCCTCCCCCCAGCTCAGACCCATGGGGTGAGCGGCCTTAGACCACAGACAGTGTGACCTATTGGACAGTGGAACCAATGACAGTTCCATCTCCACTCTGTAAAACCATTGATGTTTCACTTTATAAATTAAAAACCACAGTTTGCCACAACTGACTGAATTAATAAGTACTTGCCCATACTCCCTGGCTACAAGCCAAGTGGAGTTCTCCCATAGCTGACAAACCTGAGGGTGGTCTCTTACCATCCCTACATCAGAAGTTAATACACCCACATCACATTTCACATTCTCTGCGAGCAGATGTACTTCCACTCTGGGGTAGGAGTGGGTGTCCCCATGTATGCATGCAATGTTACACATTTCCCCAAAATACAGCTTTTCTAGCTGGAGCAGAGCACTCTTTACCATGGTAGCCTCACTCCCCAAATCAAGGAGTGCTTCAATGCTTTCAGTCCTTAAACAGTTAATCAGAGCAGTACTTGCTACGCCACTCCATTCTGAGCTGGTTACCACAGTCTTATGCAGGATTCCAGTTTCCATTGGATGCTGCACGGCTTCATCACCCTGTGGACACTCTTGAGCAGTACCATCAGTGTCACTATGACATATGCTGGGTACAGGGCTTTGTCCTTTGTCTCCAGCTTTACCAATTGCATAGACATTAGGAGTTGTGAGCTCAGGCTCCAGCTCACGGTTCTGCACCTCCTCAGCAGCCACATCTCTCTCAACTGGACACAGCTCTCCTGTATCCTTTGGGTCCCCTTGGCTGACCCACTGTCGCACCGCTGTTGGCACATCTCTAATAATTTTATCCACAACCACCTTCTCCATTATTTTGGAAGACTGAGTCTCTGGTTGCAGCCACTTCTGCACACATGTCTGCAGCTTATTCATCTGGGTCCATGCAGGTTTTCCCAGGTCAGCCTTCACATTATCTGCCTCAGTCAGTCCATGCAAGTAATCGGGTGCTTGACTACATTTCTCACAATCCACAGAGCTCACTCCAGAAGGTAATATGACTTGCTGCAATAGGTTAGCAAGGACCGCTTTTTCCTCTTGCTGAGGTATCCTCACATTTTCAACTTGTGCAGCCAATATACAATTTGCTTCCTTTTGTGCAGCAGTTGCTTGCATTAAAACTTTCACCAGGTCCTCCATAACAGCCAAATGAGGAGAAACAAAGCTTCCACAGGCCTTCAGGCTTAAATGTGGTAGGAACACACTTTTTTTTCTTAGCAACAGCACTGTGCGGATTAGGCTTTCAGCAGTTCACCAGGAAACTTCACCAGGCACTTTTCCAAACTTCCATGCTCACAGACCTCTTCTGCGCTAATTACCCGCATTCTCCACCATATTGTCACTGGGGGTTCTATAGCGCGGTCCTCTAGGGCGAATTATGACACACAAAGTCCTTTAAATGGTGAAATCTTGCACCCTTTATTGCAGCAAGAGCAGAAAATAAAACATAACACAAACAAAATCCTGGTTCACCTGAACACTCACTAACTCACTTGAAGGTCCCTCTCTCACTAGCAGGGATCCTACCCAAAAGTGACAGCAACCTTTGTTATCTCGTACTGCAGACTCTCTCTGCTGCTTCTCATTACTCTCTCCCCCCTCAAGGAGGAGTCATTTAAGCCCTTAATTGCAGGGACACCTGCTGCAACACAAAACACATTCCCTCCTGGGGGTTAGTACCTAAACCTTAACACAAAATACAGGGGAGTACACAGTGCAATCCATGCACTACATCACAGTACCTAAAGAATCTTTTAGGGTTGGTCTTGCTCTCTTTGGCTATTTCTTTTTCATTTTCTAGTTTAGCCCATCTAATCGCATTTTTACATGCTTTATTGGCTGCCCTATATGCTTTATAGGATGCCTCAGATTTATCAAATTTAAAAGCTTTAAATGCCTTTTTATTTTTCATTTCCTTAGTTACCTTCCTACTAAGCCACATTGGTTTCAGTCTGTTTCTTTTATATTTATTAACCAGTGGAATATATTGTGACGTGTACTTTTCTAGTGTTAGTTTAAAGATATTCCACTTATCCTCAGTGTTTTTCCCGTGAAAGAGTTTCTGCCAGTTTATTTTAATAAAGTTGGCCTTTTTAAAATTATATGTTTTAGCATGCCCCTTATGAAAGTGTTTTTTTGAGTTAATTTCAAAAGTCACCATATTATGGTCACTGTTTCCCAACTGTTCCTTTACATTAATATTTGAGAAAAGATCCACATTATTTGTTATAACCAGGTCCAGACAGTTATCCTCTCTAGTTGGTGTTTCTACCAGTTGTGACATGAAGGTAGCATTTAAAATGTTCAGAAACCAGATTCCCTTTGCTGAATTACTAGTCCCACTATCCCAATTAATGTCCGGGTAATTAAAATCTCCAATAATTAAAGTGCTACCATGATGTGCAGCCTTCCTAATTTGCTCTAACAGTTCTTCCTCATCATTATCTATATTAGGTGGTTTATAGCATATGCCAACCAATAGTTGACTTCCCTGTTTATTCCCCAACGAAATATTTACCCATAAGGATTCCACATTTCCCTCATCGCTTACCAGTTGTGTAATATTAGGCTTTAAATCCTGATTTACATATAAACACACTCCACCCCCTTTCTTATGTTTCCTATCCCTTCTAAACAATGTATAACCGTTTAAGTTTACAGCCCAGTCATGCGTTTCATCCCACCACGTTTCTGTTATTCCTATAATGTCGTATTGCTTAGTGTATGCTATTACCTCTAGTTCCCCCATCTTGTTATTGAGGCTCCTTGCATTAGCAAGCATACATTTAATGTTGTCTCTACCCACACATGCTGAATGCGACTTTACATTACATGCCTCCACTGTTCTGACATTACCCACCCCCCGGCTCCACCCCCCTTAGTCTGAACTGAAACCTTTCTGCTATCTGTTCTGTCTCCATTTTTTAAGATACTGTATCCCTCCCCCCTTCCACTAGTTTAAAGTCTCCTGCAACCTTTTAACCATCCTCTCCCCTAGCACAGCAGACCCTCTTCCATTCAGGTGCAATCTATCACGACTATACAGATTGTACCCCAGTGCAAAATGAGCCCAGTGCTCTAAAAACCCAAAGCCCTTCTTCCTGCACCAAGCTTTAAGCCACGCATTGACCTCCCTGATCTCCCGCTGCCTTTCCACTGTAGCACGTGGCACAGGTAGGATCTCAGAAAATACTACCTTGGAGGACCTCTTCTTCAGTTTACTTCCTAATTCCCTGAAATCATTCTTCAGGTCCTTCCATCTTCCTCTTACTTTGTCATTGGTACCAATATGGACCATGACAGCTGGGTCATCTCCAGCCCCTCCCAATAATCTATCAACTCTGTCAACCACATGCCTAACACGGGCACCCGGCAGACAGCAAACTGTCCGGTTAAGGCCAGTGGTGTATTTAGGTTTTGTGCTGCCCTAGGCCTGACTAAACTCCTGCACCCCTAATTTAAATTTGACGCACCCCTTCCTGTCAAGGGCACACCTCTTCCTGGTTAATCCCCACCCTTCCTCTTTAAGCTCCACCTTTTCCTCTTAGAGCTCCGCCTTTTCCTCTCTTTATATTAAAAGTGGATACCAAGTGCCTACTTGTATATTTTGTATACCATTTCAAATGTATCTATTGAGATAAAGAAAATTATGAAATGTTTAAATTCAAGTATTTTTACAAAGAACAGCCATGCATGTCAAGTAAACGGGATCACAGCCGCTCTAATTGGTGGAACAATAAAATCCACATACGCATATGAGCGTATCACAGAGCTGCATAGCAATAAAACCCACAGAAATGGGCACTGTGTATGAGCATATCAGAGCTGCAAAGCAATAAAACCCACAGAAATGTGCAGTGTGTATGAGCATATCACAGAACTGCACAGCAATAAAACTCACAGTAATGTGCAGTGTGTATGAGCGTATCCCAGAGCTCCAGGGCAATAAAACTCACAATAATATGCAGTGTGTATCAGAATCCACAGCAATAAAACTCCCAGCAATGCAATGTGCGGTGTGTTTGAGTGCATCAGAATTCACAGCAATAAAACTCACAGCAATGCAATGTGTGGTGTGTTTCAGCGTATCAGAATCCACAGCAATAAAACTCCCAGCAATGCAATGTGCGGTGTGTATGAGTGCATCAGAATCCACTGCAATAAAACTCCCAGCAAACCGAGTGTATATGAGCACACAGCAATTATTTATTCTACATTTACCGGCCTCTGTCTGCGGTAGGGCTGTGTGCAGAGTCAGCAGGGACTGTGTATAGACTCAGCAGGAGGTCCCTCCAGGCCACGTTAGGATCACGGCTGTGCCTGTGCGTGGAGCCATCTTGTCAGCAGTGGGGTGCCACTGCCAGAGGGTGCACCGTGGCTTTGATTCCCTTCCCGGTGGGTGTTCAGTCCAGAATAGAGCGACAGTCCATGTTAACGAAAGGGTGGGCAGCTGCGTGCATGCGTGTCACGTGGTTCAGCCAGTCAGGTGGTACTGAGACTCAGTACCACCTGACTGGCCGGACCGAGTGTGACCTGCACGCAAGCAGCCTCACCAGGAGCAAGGCAGCTCAATGACAAATTTTTATCACTGCAGTGCTGGTTAAGGAAAGGTCCACTTTAAACAGCAGTAAGCAGACAGGGCTTCATATTCTGCTGAAACCCCCCCCTTTACCTGCCGTTTACTGTCATCTTCTCTCTCTGGACACAAATCACATCCCCCTCCCTTCTCCTAGAGCTGCTGCGGGGCAGGGGAGGAGCTATGGAGGGAGGAGGGGGGATTTTTATTCTATTCGATTTTATTCCGTATGCAAACGCCATGCTCCGCTGCTCGTTGTTTGAGAACACAGCTCAAAGCTGACACACAGCGACAGTGGCACCTCCTAGTACCCCCTAATGACACCCCAATAATCACTGGTACCTGGGGCGGCCCGCCCTCTGCCACTCCTCGAAGTACACCACTGCTCTGGTGATATGCTCACACACAAGTTTGGCGAACTGCCAGCAAGTACGGTGCTGTTTGAAGGCAGTGCAAATCCCCATACAGAAGTAATGGTTAATCTATTCAGAGAACACCAAACAGCAGAGAAATGTCAGTGAAATGCCCTGATGTTCAGTGGTTTCAATCAGCAGGTTTATTCAGGCGAACCCCATAGGTTTCAATGTTAAAAATATTCCCGTTTTTTATGCAATATCTAATAAACCATTTATTATTTTAATCTGCAGTAAAAAGCCTATTTATTGATTTTTTTTTTTAGTACCTTTTAGTGATTTTTCAGAATTTTTTGGGATAAATTCCCCCCCTTTTTTTTAATAGCGGTTCTCCTTTTTCTGTAACAGAACTTTTTATTATCAATCATAAGATCTTATATGTAAATTCCAGACATTTTCGTTCAGTAGTTCTTTTGAAAACAGCAGGCCATGGGTTTGCGGTGGCAGCATACAGCGGCCGACTCCATGCACTTTGGGGACCCTGCAGTGAATGGTGAATTCACTGCAGGGTTGGGAAATTTTATTCCCCGAAGTGCAGGGAACTACAGAACACCAAAATGTTGGCGTCATTTCGGTGCTCTGTGAGTAACCCAATTAGTGGTGAGGTTTTTTGTTGCCCCTGGAAAGTGAAAGCCTAGGCCTTGCCAACCCAGGACATACTTGAAAATTAGTGACATCTCAATGTTTCCATCCTGGTAAAATAGTTTGCAAAAGTCAAAAAAACTTCTTTTTTTTTAGGGGTGGGGCCACCCAGCGGGCCGCCGCCCCCTGGAAAGTGCCGCCCTAGGACTGGGCCTTGTTGGCCTAGGCCAAAATACACCAGTGGTTAAGGCGATCAGCGCGACAGATTACCCTATCTACGCTCTTAATAATAGAGTCCCCTACCACCACAACCTGTCTAGGCTTACTTGCCCTCTTTATCCCTCCCTTACTTGGTGGGCTGATCCCCCTGCTGTTAGAGGGAGCAGCCTCCTCCAGTACTGCTACACCTGAGCTGATGCACCCAACATCTTCGCTCAAAGGGGCAAATCTGTTGGTGTCCGCAAGATCAGGACTAGCCAACCTTTTCCTCTTCCCTCCCCCCCTGCTACCACGTGTCACTGACACCCAGCTACCAACCTGTTCCCCGGTTAACTCCACTCCTCCCACACCCCTAGATTCCTCAACTATACTTTGCTCCGTGAGAAGCAGGCTCCTTTCAAGATTGTCAATCTGCCTCAGCGTTACGATTTGCCCTTCCAGATCTCCAATATGAGCTTCCAGAAGAGCTACACATTCACACTTGTTACAGAGATATGGACCCTGGAAGGATTCCTCCAGACATGCATACATGCAGCAGGATGTGCACTGGGTCAAACCTTCAAGCTTGCGAACACTCATACCCACAACAAGATAACAAATATATATCACAATTTGTACCTGTTATTTGAATTCCTGATTTTAACTCCACTTGAAAATAGCCCACTTTGACAAGCCCTTGTGAGCAAGCTCAGTGAGCTGCCATTGAGTTTATGTAGCCATACAAGTGAAATCACCTGACAGGCTACACACCCCCAATTAACAAGCCACCAGCCACTCAGGGAAAAAAAAGCACAACAGAAAAAAAAGCACAACAGAAAAAAAAGCACAACAGAAAAAAAAACAGCAGAAAAAAACAAAAGAAAAACAAAGAAATTAAACAAGTTGATAAATAAACCAGAGGTTTCTCTCCCTCTAGAGATACAAACCACAGACCAGTACGGGTAGAATTCCTGTTTTTAACTCCACTTAAAAATAGCCCACTTAGGAGTAGACCACTGACAAGCCCTTGTGATTCAAATAACAGTAATAGCATTGTTTGAAAAAGCATTTTGATAACCTTAATTCTAACAAAAACCCAAACTCTAGCTGAGATTTCTGTCGTTTTCAAGTATGTCCTGGGTGGTGAGTATGTACCGTTAGGTGTCTTGCCCAAGGACACTTGCAGGAGAGGTGCTCTTGCTGGGATCGAGCCTGTGTCTCCACAGTCTCTCTCCACAGTTATAGAGCAGTGATGTTACCTCTACTCCACCTAGCCTAACAAGTGGGAGGCACATCTGCAAACTGCTGTAAGTTCTACACTGTTCACCTGAGTTGGATGTACATACCCTCAAATTAAAGCTGACAGTCTGCAGTTAAAGCACATTGTGTTTGTTTCATTCCAACTCCATTGTGGTGGTGTATAGAGCCAAAGATGTTAGAATTGTGTCGATGTCCCAATATTTCTGGACCTGACTGTAGAAGAATATAATATTCTCTAAATAATGTATCTTGTATCTCAGTGTGTTTGGAGAATGTGCCAGCAATTTAAAAGCTGTTTTTTAAACTAGACTGACAAAAACATTTTTTTACGTATAATGAAAACAACTTCCCGATATTTCTTTAATGAAATACAGCAACAAAGTAACCCTATACTCTCAGTCACAACAAACCACATAATGACCGTATCCACTCTGAAATTACATTTGAAGTTACACTAAAAATTCAAGCAAGATGCAGCAAAATGTAACATTTTTGTGAGTCTGCAAATAAGCTACCAGCATTATCACTACTATAAACCAACTCCAGATACTCCAGTGTTAAATATAACACATTCAGGGTAATTCAAAGAGAACCGCACGTTCAGAGACATTTCGTTCTCTTCAATTCGGTTCGTTTTGTCGATCCCATTTCGGCGACCCTGCGGTGTATTCAGCAAGCACCACAGGGTCCCCGAATTTCAGGGAAAGGACACCGCAAATCTGCTGAAAACTAGCCGCAAAACCCGGCGAATGCACGCCGAAAACCCGCAAAAACATCTGGATTAACCCACCGAAAACGCCGGAAAAACCAGAGCAGGAGTCGATCACATCCAGCGAAGCCGCCGGAAAAAGCCGACACCTCAGACGAATGCAGTGAATAAATTAGAAAAACAGTTTGCTTGAATGTTTGAAAAGTGAAACGCTGTTTGCAAAGAAACTGCTGAGCGAAAATGTCTGAAATTTGCATATGAGGTCCAGGGAATGATAATAAAAAGCGCTGTTACAGAAAAAATAAGTAAACTTAAAAAACAAAATCGGAATTTTGTTTAAAAAAATCCAGTTAAATGCTTAAAATATCCTAAAGAATCGATAAATAAAGGGACTCTTTACTGCAGAATTTTATAATGAATGGCTTATTAGATATTGAATTAAAATGGGAATATTTTTAACATTGAAACCTATGGGATTCGCCTGAATAAACTTGCCGAATTCAACCACTGAATGGCAGGGCATTTCGGGAACCTTTCACTGCTGGTTTTTGTTCTCTGAATAGCCGAAGCAGTGCTTTTTTATGGGGATTTCAGTACCCTTGAACAGGCACCGAACAGGCACTGTATGTGCAGGCAATTCACCAGGATTTGGCGAATTACCTGCTCTCTGGATAGCCGAATGGCCAAGAAAGGTAACCGAACGCTGATTTTCAGCGTTCGGTTACCTTTCTCCGGCCATTCGGATCTCTTTGAATTACCCTGATTGTATTGTATTGCAGCTACGTTTTCTCTGTCTGGAATGGAGTCTTCATTTAAAAGACATACACTGTATGATGACTAAGCTGTCAGAATATGTATTGCCATGTGTGTGGAACAGAGAACGCAATATGCGATTACCAGCAAATGCCAAACTACAACATCCATGAACCTCAGATTCTTGAGAGCTTACAATCTAAGAGGAGAGGGGTGACACACCTGGGGGTTGGAAGTAGTGGGCGCATGGGGGTCGGTACGGGAAGATGGGGCAAGAAATGTACAGTGGGGGATTATGGAGTGAGCTGATAGGCTTCTCTAAAGTAATGTGTTTTCATAGACTTCTTGAAGGACTGGAGAGAAGGGGAGAGTCTAATGTTGTGGGGTAGGGAGTTCCATATAACAGGGGGTAGCTCGGCAATAGAGCAACTATAAGTTAACTTTGTCCGGTCTTTATATTATAAAATCAATTTATCAGATGCCCAATTTTTCAAATGGCCTACTAAAATCTGTGGCCTTTTTATTTAAATAACTATAATACTGCAAAACGTAATGTTATTTGATTAAGAAGTTTTCAAAAGATCTGCAATTAAAAGTAGGTTTGAGTCGGAATTTCTATAAATGTAAAATTGGGGGTTTAGACGGGTCTTGGGCAATTCAGGTGCATGGATATGCTTTTTGAACAGTGATAGGTCTTACTGAGAACTATATTCCTTTATTTGGGTTAAAGGTATTTGATTTTTGAAATACTGACTAAAGCCAGTAAGCAATTTAGGACCATTACCTTCTGGATAGCTGCAGAGTGGGACATAAAGGTTTGCATTATTGCAATCAATGCAGGGTCATATTAATTGCAGCTGGGACATAGGCAGGATGGGAACCCTCAGCAATGTTGGGACTCTTTCTACAGTATCAGAAAATAATAAGAATTCTCTAACCTTTATAAGGAAGCCATCATTACCACATTGCCAGTGCTAACTGAGAGCCACTTCCACATAGCATACAGCCACAGTAGGGACACCTTCATTGATAGGGATGGGTCTCATAGAGTCTGTACCTGTGTTGATTTGGATCAAGGCACATATACTGCTCCCTGTTTAGTCCCAGCTACCATACAGAGTGTTACTGTCAAGCAGAGGACCTCGAGGGAAAAGCAGGTGGAAGTAACAAGATGTATACTATACCTTATAATGCCAATAAAATAACCCCAAAGTAAAGCAAAGACAGGCCAAGGTCAGAAATACAGAAATCAGGACAAGCTGGTAAACAGGCCAGGTCAAGTACAACAGAAGACAACAGACTGAATGAACTAACTAAACTCAAAGGAGCATGGAGAGCAACCATCAAACAAGCCTGGTCGGTCCACGGATAAGCAATACAGAATGCAGAAAACACAGAGGAAAGAAAGGTCCACAATGTGTCAAGGAAAGAGGTCTGCTATAAAAAGCAACTAGCCTTAAACGTCACAGGTGTGCGTCTTCCTGCCTCAATCTGAAACGTGAGAAGACACAAAGGGAGCGCAAAGTGGGGCCCGAACAATAATATCGACACAAAGACTAACAGCGTCAAGTGTAAGAATGTATGCATATGCCACAAACAATGACACTAGTGGTGGCGAATTAGGTCAGAAAGGGCTGCAGGGTCAGTTTTATTCTGGTGGCAGGGACGCATTAAAAAAGCAGATCCACCTGTAGCACTAGTATCAGTGAGAAAAAGAAATCCATAAGAAATGCTAACACTAATCCTACTGATAACCCTACCCCTATATACCAGATACATCACATACTGTACATACTCAAGAGAACTCTCTCATATACAGACACCACACACACACTTACGAGAACTCCCAACACAGACTTCTAGACATGTGTATATGTAGATAGCCTGCATCAGTGTTTCCCAAACCTGTCCTCAGGACCCTCCTCCTCGCCAGGTTCCAGATATCTGAAGCATAGCACAGGTGATATGATTTGCTGCTCAGTGATTGCAGGATTCAGTCTGTATTTCTCCAAGGTGATCTGCAAAATCTAGCCTGGTTGAGGGTCCTGAGGAGAGGTTTGGGAAACACTGGCCTACATGATAGATGTTTATGAACATGAAGACAAGTTTAACTTCATAGAATTATCTGGTGTGTCCTTTGTGACACCTGAAGCCAACACCTCATCTTACTACTTTCCTAATTTCTTCAATTCTAAGATGTACCATTTTCTTCATATAAATGTCTCTTTCCAACATAATATTTATGGCTACAAATATGTACTTCGTAATTAAAATACATCATACAAAACAAAGATATAGCACATTTATAATTTAAAAATAATAATTTAACAGTCTGATTTAATCGTTTGTTTAGAATGAGTTTCTCTACAAAAATTTCTTTTTAATATCTTCCACAAAATTACCAGAAACAGATTTCCTCATCATGATTAAAACAATGACTCTTTTATTAGAGCACATTAATTGCCACTTTCTAGTTAATGTGGTATTACACACACTTCTTATAACATGGTTAATTTGCTTTATCTGTACATATGCGTATAGTCATCTTCAAGAGGTTTCAAAATCTGGGATTGATATCTGTTGATCCTCTAGTGGGTTTTACATTCTACGCTCCAATTTTTTCCCTTTTGAACTACAATAAAACATTTTGAAACATTCTGTACAAACAGTGCTTTCAGGCACATTAGATTTCAGCCGAGTGATAGATGTTTATGGGCCATAGTTTACTATAGTATTTCAGTTCTTCCTTTTTGTTTCCATAACCTGATCGTGCTCATAGCGATTTCTTGTATGCGGGATGTATTTCTGATTATTTATGTTTTAATCATAAATATCTTCAAAGGATTTGCTGCTTGCAACGTAATTTAGGATTTTGAATATATTAACCCCAACAAATTAGTTGTTTATAAATACGATCACTTAACAAGACAGCATGATCCACAGAGACACTGTAAATACTTCAAAATGGGTTTTATATGTCCTTTTAAGTGTTTCAGATATTTATTGAAAATCCCATCGAAGCATAGAACATTTACAATGCTATAAATTATAATAGTCATGCATGCGAGTTAGTTTAACAATTCATATACTTAAATGGGGGAGGGGATGCATTTTACAATTTCACATCCAGATGTAAAGCTGTTCTAAATCCATTTGATTAATTAGCTATATCTTTCAGTTACCTATAGACAAGAACATATTCGACAAACTAGGCAAATGAACATTGGACCGCAACAACCATGGACACAACAAGAAGATTAAAAAAACCACATCTAGTCCATGTAAGATTAAAGCTATTGCTATACAAGCTCCCTAACTAGCACAAACGCACCATCCAGCGGTTAATGATTGAATCAGATTGGCTGGATCAAAGGAGTTAGAGATGTCCTCTGGTTATACTCAGGCTTCAAACACAAATCAGTCAGTGTGCCTTCTAACCTAATGGACCCAACGCTTGCCTATCTGTCATCCCTGCCAGCCATACTATTTTTCCACACCTGGACTGGTTCTGGACCCTATGCTGGACTTGCCTGTTGATTGTCCTGGTTTTATGTGTTTTAGTGAAAGTTATAGTGGTCTAACACTAGCGTCAGTGTTAGTGCTAGCTTAAAGAAGATCATAGCGTTGCGGCCAGAACGTTTTTGAATCACTAAAAATCCATTAGTGCTCATTAATTAGTGAGTCGTAGTGCGAGTTTACTGTACTTTGTGCTCACTATACATAACATGGGGAGCGCAAAGTGAAAGCACAGAGTAACTAGCGTTAGGATCACTAAGAGCTGGCGCTAACTGAAAAAGTTACCGCCAGCTCAGAGGTGTAGGTAACGGATTGCGCTGCTGCAGAATCAGTTACCTGCAGCTCAAACTCCCCCAAAAAACAGATACTCACCTCTTATCCTGCGGCGAGAATGGCAGCCTGATCCTCTGCTTCTAGCTGCCGGGACCAGAAGGAGACTGGGGGAAGAAAATCCCGTCTCCCTCTGCCGACCAGCAAGATCTCGCGAGAGGCGGTCTTGCGACCCGAAAGCAGTCCATAGGACGCCATGGAGGTGATGCTGGGGACGGTGCTGTAGCGCTGCCCCAGAATCTGCGAGCATAGTGATCGCTAGGGGGCATCGGACTCGGTGCCTGCCCCGCAATCTGCTGGGGAAACCGACACGCTAAGGGGAAGTTAGCGAACACTAATTTTTCCCTTAGCGTCGCCGGTTTTAGCTCAGGGCAGCTGATATTGCCCATAATGGGGTTTTAAACTTTATTTCTCTGCAAAACCCCAAGGTCAATCTACACAGCATGCCCGTGGCCTGATGGTCACCCCATATCCAATGTTTTTCATAGAGAAACATTATGGCATACTTAGGAAAATACTGAAATACACAATTACACTCACATATACAACATATATATCATACATTGCACCATTTGGTTAATATACTAGATCTGTCATGTTTCACTGCACGCATATTTCTTCTTAATACCGATGGCAGCACATACAAGGTGTTGACCTGCAACACCCAGCTGTTGCAGGAGATACAGTAAATCTAACCAAGAAAGTTTATCTGGGAGACTACCTTGATTAATAACTTATCTTACTTTCCGCGTGGATTCCAGATACTGCTGGGCAGCATCTTTGAAAATTATGGTGAAACTAGCAACTTTAATCTGACATGTACAAATCAAAAATGTAATTAAAATAAGACCTTCATTCGAAAAATGATATCATAAATTTTGCATATGTGATGGATTGCTCCCCTCATCCGTCCATAATGGAATGTTAGCCAGAAAAGTAATGCTCTGGGTCTGTGATTGAAGACCTCTAAAATAAATTACAATCTCAGCTTTGAAGGACTGTTTTAAGAAAACGAAAGGGGTTATCTACTAGTGTTGATGTAATGGGTCGCAGTCTCTCTAACAAACCTGTTACGGTAAACAAACATAAAATTGGACAGGGTAAACCAGGCAGCAAGTAAAATGATAATAAACAGAATCGTCACAGGGAGCAATAGTCACGTATATTTTGTCTTCATATATTGCATGTGTACAGTCCTCATATGGATTCAGAGATGTAAATTCAGAGGTTTGAGGATCATCACAGAGGATATTTCAAACTGAAAAATGAGAAGAAAGCACTGGACATAGCGTAAAACTGCAAAAAATTAATGCCATAACATTTAATATATGGTAAAAATCACTCACAAAATAAGTGGCACACTAGGACAAACTTGTGTGCACACGCGCATATTTACAAATAACCCACAGATACCGTCTTTCCTTGCGGAATTCTGGAACCAGTCCTGTTGGGGTGGAATATCCAGGTATCCAGAGCTAAAAGTCCGTGGTAAAATCCGGAATCACAGCGGAAAGTAAACCCTCGAAGAGGGAGGGGGGGGAATACACTTGACGCGTTTCGTCCTTAGTAATCAAGCGACTTCATCAAGAGCTGTATCTA
The DNA here is from genome assembly GCA_009667805.1 of Leptobrachium leishanense. Lineage (NCBI taxonomy): Eukaryota > Metazoa > Chordata > Amphibia > Anura > Megophryidae > Leptobrachium > Leptobrachium leishanense. Next base: position 113,474,036 of record CM019066.1, read on the forward strand.
TCCCAAAGCTTACCTTTCTTAGATTCCACATCCGTAGAGGACTATTTATCAAACATCAAGTGTACAAAATCAAAAAATCAAATACCGTAAGTAATCGCCATGAGAAGCCGGGAAACAAATCCCATGTTTCCCACAGCCGGAAGTAACGTGACGCATTTTCCCGCATCCAGCCAGGCCTGAAGACCGGAAGCAGGGCAATGAGTCTTTCGGGAGCTGAATCGCCATATACATTGCTGGCAACATAAAAACGAAAAAATGACAACCATAAATAATTAACCAGATACATATAAATGCACATGAACCTTGGTATATATGTTTCACCAGAGTGACCAAAAGGAGAAACCAAGGGAAAATCCGGAAATGAAAAGCACTTATAAAAATACATTTATAAAAAGGAGATCAAATCCAGGTCTACATTAAGACCAGGAGGGGTTAATGTATTAAAATAAAAAATCCACTTAGTTTCGGCCCGTGATAGAACCAAAACAAGATCCCCTCCCCTAGGGCCCAAAACAACTTTCTCGATGCCTAGCCAAACAAAAGTCAAAATTTTTTTGCAGTGTCGAGATACAGAGTGTTTCTCACTGTGGGTCCTAATATTATAAAAGTGCTCATATATCCTTTCCCTGAGTCTCCGTTTGGTCTTACTAATATATTGTGCTCCGCAACCACACTGTAAGAGGTAAACCACATTGGTAGTATTACAATTAATAAAATCACAGATCTTGTACTCCCTTCCCGTTTTGGTACAAATAAAAAGTTTCTGTTTTCCGTTTTAGATCCTTACAGTATGTGCATGCACCACATTTAAAGAAACCTTGAGGTTGTTTACTTAAAAATTTATATCATTGGTCTTAATCTGAGTCAAAGCACTCGGGGCAAGTATATTTTTAACAGAATTCGCCTTCTTAAAAATTAATTAATCAGCCAACATCTCTTCAGAGCCCGTCCAATCTCCCTAGATCTGTCCCAGAAATTCTTAGAAAAAAGTTATCCCCAAGATTTGGTGGACAAAAGTAGAACTATAGTTCAAGATTTAAATAGTCACTTTTTGTAAAAAAAATTGGGAAATGACATTTTAGACAAATCAAAATGGGATTTTGCCTTTTTAACCCAGTTCAATGGACGATCTAGGGAGATTGGACAGGCTCTAAAGAAATGTTGGCCGATTCTAAAACATGATCGAGTTCTTAATAATGTTTTGCCAGATATCCCGAGATTCATTTTTATGCCTGTATTATGCCTGTATTTTTATAAGTGCTTTTCATTTCCGGATTTTCCCTTGGTTTCTCCTTTTGGTCACTCTGGTGAAACATATATACCAAGGTTCATGTGCATTTATATGTATCTGATTAATTATTTATGGTTGTCATTTTTTTCGTTTTTATGTTGCCAGCAATGTATATGGCGATTCAGCTCCGGAAAGACTCATTGCCCTGCTTCCGGTTGTCACGGTTCCCAGATCCCACCACGCAGTACTTAACGCTCCACACTCCACAGAGCCCAGAAGCTACCAACAGAGTAGCCGTGAAAGATCTCTAACTGTCTGGTCCTTAGAATTGGCCAGGTAAACTAGCTAGACAGAAAGGGTTAACAACACGGGGAGTAGTCAGCCGAGCCAGAATCAGGAATACAGAGTCCAGAATGGTCAAATGAATAGCCGGGTCGATATCAGAGCAGTGGCGTAGTACAAGAAAATTGTCTAGGGCAACAGAGCAGAATAGTCAAGCAGAGGTCAATAACGGGTTAATTTATAGCAGTCAGGTACAAGGAGCTCAGGTATGGATAACCACGATCTGGCAACTGCTGAATACACTGATGGTTTTTACCTTCACCAGGCCACGCACTCAAGCCGCGCCTCATGCAACCACCTCCCTGTCTGTCTCCATTTACGGGCATTGGTCAGTGAGCAGCATCAGACATGCTGCCCTCAAGCAGGTAGGGCTGGAAGCTCCCAACGTTACACCAGTCTTCATGGCTGGATGGGACCATGCGTCACGTTACTTCCGGCTGTGGGAAACATGGGATTTTTTTCCCGGCTTCTCATGGCGATTACTTACGGTATTTGATTTTTTTGATTTTGTACACTTGATGTTTGATAGATTCCTCATCTGTAGAGAACTATTTAAGAAAGGTAAGCTTTGGGATAGATACAGCTCTTGATGAAGTCGCTTGATTACTAAGGACGAAACGCGTCAAGCGTATCCCCCCCCCTCCCTCTTCGAGGGTTTACTTTCCGCTGTGATTCTGGATTTTACCAAGGACTTTTTACTCTGGATACCTGAATATTCCACCCCAACAGGACTGGTTCCAGAATTCCGCAAGGAAAAGACTGTATCTGTGGATTATTTGTAAATATGCGCGTGTGTGCACACAAGTTTGTCCTAGTGTGCCACTTATTTTGTGAATGGTTTTTACCATATATTAATTTTTATGGCATTAAATGTTTGCAGTTTTACGCTATGTCCAGTGCTTTTTTCTCGTTTTTCAGTTTGAAATATCCTCTGTGATGATCCTCAAACCTCTGAATTTACATCTCTGAATCCATATGAGGACTGTACACATGCAATATATGAAGACAAAATATATGTGACTATTGCTCCCTGTGACGATTCTGTTTATTATCATTTTACTTGCTGCCTGGTTTACCCTGTCCAATTTTATGTTTGTTTATCTTATATGATATTTGGCACCAATTTAGGGGGGTGCTTGGTCATTGGTAATAGCCATTTTTGGTGATTCTACACAAGTTTGCAAATAAAACCTGTTATGTTATCTAGAGTATCCATTAACTTTCAAATGCATAAGTTTTTTCTCTTTAGATGTTTTTTGTCTTATTCCATTCTATTACGATATAACATGTGCATTAATACAACAGTGCGAAGTAACTTAACTCCTCTGGTGCCCCAATATCGAATATCTCGATCTGTTGATCTGCAGCCCAAAAGCAAATGCTGCAGACAAATTTCATTTGCTTTTCGGCTGCAAAAGGTGCCCCCAGAGTTTTAGCCCTGTGGGCATAATGCCCAAAATCGCTAAAACTGTAAAAATGGCTGATGAATGCTATGATTTATCGAGCTTTCAGCAGTCGATGCAGGGGGAAAAAAAAATCAATGTACAGCTCAAACCTCTGTAACTCAATTTGGCAGTAGGTGGCGCCATCTCCTGGCCAAATAGGTTATTTACAGTAAAAATTAATTATACAGTAATAAATTGTTTTAAATGATTTTACAAAAAAACACTGGTTTCTGACAATGTTTTTTTATGAAAATCACTTGGTAGTGGAGGGGTGAAGCCATTAAATGGTCGGCAAAAATAAAAACAAAATCAGGGTGAACTGAATCAAACTATCGATCTTTACTGTCTTTCACTTTTATCTGTTACAGCTGAATCCAGGTACCTTTTAACTCTAAGGAGCATGTCTACATTTTCACAGAAAAGTCAGGCTACTCATGTTCCCTTGCCAGGAAATATATTACATTTCTTTTGTTCTGGAGTTTTATTTCTGAGTATCAACAATTGAATTTTTCGGCCCCCTGCAATCTTGGAGAGATGCCTAACAAAGAATTAGAATTTAATACTTCTGGACAGGAATAGTGCTGTTTCATAAACAATGGAATGAGAAACACTGGAAGTCTTTCAAATATGAATGCTAGCTTAGAAATATGAACTATTCCACATAATTATTATTTTTATTTATTACTGTAGACATCCAAATTTTTTATCTTACAATTACATTTTACTTCTACCTTGAATAACTTTAATTTCAGGAAAAGGTATATTTATAAATCTTGGCTTGACAATGATTATTAGTACAATTCTCAAGCAGTAATTACAATGATTATGCAAAATAAAAAAATCTCTGAGGTTATTTAATACATTTAGTGAGTTTTACATTTTTTTAATGTTGTTTTAAAAAGTATAAAATTCAGGTACTGTATACAGAGACTATGCATGCACAAATATTTTGCAAAGAAAACATTTTTTTTTCTTTTAATATTCTTTGCCTGCTTTATACATATTACAACCACAAGGTGGAGGAGATTACTTAATATTTTTTAAAATAAAGAGGATATTAAGAGACGTTGGCTCCATTGAAATTAGACAATTCACAAATAACATATAGTACTTTAAAACAAAGTAGTAAAACATGTAATTTACGCATAACCAGAAAATAAACAGAAGATAAAGTAGAAATGATTGTATAGCTTACTCTGCTGAAAAAAATAACAAGGTTGACCTATACAATTTAAAAACTTCCTTCATGTATTTATCAGAAATTTAACGAGGTTAGACAGTCCATGAATTTAAATTTCCTGTGTCCTTCACAAGTGACAAAACTGCTAAAAAGAAGAAATATTTCCTCTGCATAAAGTAGGGCATAGCTCACTTTTTATATAATACAAATCTAAAGCAGTGTGGCTTTCAGTGACGGATTAAAGCATTCTTGTGCGCCCTTTTCCTCTTTCTCTATTCCTCATCGCGCCTCTACCTCCTTATTTTCACTCCCTTTATGCCTCTTACCCATAACCTGGAAACAATAGATCAGGCACTCTGGTCAAGAACAACAGGAACTTGATTAGGATAACTGTCACAACATTTCAGCACTTAACTAGAGGCTTTCTCAAGTCTTAACCAGATCCCTTCATTTCTTCTGCCATTGTCACTCCTCCCAACCTTCATTGCACCTCAGCCCATCTCCCTCACACCCACCATGCCTGTGTCCCATTCCTCTCAACTTTCATTGTGCCATTGTTCCATCTCTCTGACTCCCATTTTCCCCACAGTCCCATCTCACTCAACCCCTTATTGTTTCTCTGTTCCATCTGTAATATTGCCACTCTATATATACCCAATTCCATCTCACCCCCATTGTGCCTCTACCCCATTTTTCCTACCATATCCCCCTAACTACTCAATGAGGGTCTGCCCCATCCATACCACCCCATGTTGTGTTTCTGATTTATCCCTCTTACATCCTTTGAATCTTTACCTCATGCACCTACCTGGGTACCATATAATTTGGCCTATTTTGCATGGGCCTGGGACTGAGTCCAACCAGCTTCTACAGTAAACCTTGATTACGTTAACACGGATTGGAAAAAAAGTTGACACTTACGTTGGACAAAGTATTCTCTTTTTGAGTTTCACTTGAAAATTAGGCTTGACACCTAGGGACATATTACATTCTTCACGCTGACGTTAGCTCTCAGCTGTGTGAGTGTTAACGTTAGCTTTGGTGGTCCTAGCGCAGGCCACACATATTACATTCTGAACGCTAATGGGTTAAAAAAACCATTAGCAATTCGGAGCTTGCACTTTTCAGCGCAAAGTACAGTAAGCAAAGTTTACCTAATGCCAATTACGTCCCGCTGAAAAGTTAACCACAGCTAGGACCTGGTGCTAACATACTCAAATACTCACCTCTCATCCCATGGCAAGAACGGCAGCTCGATCTGCTTCTTCTTGCCACCGGGAGCAGAGAGAGACTGGGGGGAAGTCCCCCAGTCTCCCTCCGCGAATCACTCCAGTGAGATCCTGCAGGTCATGTGACCAGCAGTGGAAGTCGTATGGACTTCACGGAGGGGATGCTTGCAGCGGCGCTTAGTGCTGGCTTGAGCATCCCGCGGCTTAGTGCTGCATTATGGGGCAGGCTGCTGGATTAGCACCGGCCCCGTAATATCACGCTAAAACAGGGACTCTAAGGCGAAACCTGCAGGCAAAGGTTTTCCTCCTTAGCGTCCCCATTTTAGCGTGAAGAATGTAATATAGCCCTTATAGTCTATAGACTGTAGGTATAACATGTTCTTGAGCAGTGGTTCCCAACCCTGGTCTTCAGGTACCCCATACACTAACCCCTAACAGGCCAGGTTTGTCAGATATCCGAAGGACAGGTGATATGATTTGCTGCTCGGGGGTTGCAGGATTCAGTCCCCAAGGTAATCCTTAAAATCTGGCCTGTTACGGGAACGTGCGGTCCAGGGTTGGGAACTGCTGTTCTAGAGCACGTAAAATTTAGTTTAACAATGCAATTTAAAATCAACCTATTTGTCTTCAGTTCCTTTAACCTCCATTTCTACTGCTTCCCAAAGCAGAGTCAATGAAAAAGAAAAAAAACACTTCATGGTTTCACAACAGCTAGGGTGCTATAGGTTGGTTAATATTTCCATAAGTATGGCCCATATTCTGGCCCAGCCAGTAATTAGGGAGTTGTGAATGCTAACGTTTGTCTTGAACTGTTAACCATCAGTGTTACTGTCTTTATTGCAAATGACCTGCTATATTAGCTGCACGACTCGTAATATTTTGGAGCTGCTAAGGGTATCTGACAGTGATGCTGTGCTTCTTCAACGGTATCTTTTCCTGTAGTCCTGGACACTTGGACGATCCATGCATGAAAGCAATCTTGTGGAATCTCGCAGCATCAGGAAAACTACAGTGGAGAACTGTTTGCTCTAGTGTTCTTCTTATGCAATGAAAGGAGGTAGCTTATTGTGCTGTGCTCTGCACTGTGGGGCTAGAGGGGACTAAGGATTTTTTTAATTAAGTGATTAACCCCTTCACTGCTGAGCCTTTTCACCCTGTGTGCTGAACTCATTTTGACAGTTCTGTACTCATCATGTTTAAATGCGATTTGAAGTCATGTTTTATTGTGTGACCCAAACAAATTATATATCTTTATTCTCAGCAGATTCCTAATATATCATTATTATATGTATATGTCATGTCCTGTCAAAATGCTATAACAAAAATTTTAAAAAAGAAGAATTTCCATTCAGATTTCTATAATTTACAGCATGTAAAACTATTTTATTCACTTTTTATCATCCAAACGTTTGTGGTTATATATTCTATGGGGAACTCTTGTTAAAAAATTATAGAAATGGGAACCTTTTACTCTCTTTTTCTGAATAAATAAACGATTTTAACTAAAACTGAAAAAAAAAATTTCCGCTTGTATTTTGGTGCATTGTGTTTTATGAATAAAATGACTATGTATAAAACAATGAACTTGCTTGTGGCGTGGGTAATGAGAAGGCAAGTAACAGCAGTGGTATTGCTCATTTTATAAATGACAAATGGACAATGCCATTGCTTTGGTCATGTTTGATATGATTAGATAGATGTCAATGGACAGGCCAGAGTCTGGCCTAACATGACTTTATGGGATGTAAAGAACGGAAATACAAGAGTCTGGAGGCCCCCTCACTCTCCCCGTAGCAGTGCGGTGGCTTGTGTTTATAATGGACCAATGCGTTATACCTCTTTGCTCCATCACCTCCACATTTGGTCTCAGTGGGATATGAGAAGGTGAGTTAGAGCAATGGCATTGTTTGCTTTACAAGTAAAAGCACATGATGCCACCAACTTTGAAAAAATAAAAAAAGGGAATATTTCATTAAAATTTTTTCTCTTTTATACATTACATGGTCATATTTAGTATTGCTGGAAAGGCCAGACTCTGAGCTTTCCAATGACACCTCAATTGACCTTGTGCAGTGTAAAAATCAGAAATGTAGGTTTCTAAAGTAGTCCTGGCGCCCCTTGCAACAGTGGGGCAGTTTAGGTTTTCGATGAACCAGTACATAATAATGCATCGGGCCATTGCCTTCAAACTTGCTGGCATCATGGGAAATGAGAAGGTGAGTTAGAGCATGCATCATTGGTCATGATAAAATTGAAAAGTGAACAACAGTGCTGCATTGTAAAAAAAAAAAAGAATAAAAGAAATACAAATAAGTAAAAATAAAAATGTATTTTATTTTTACACATAACCTGGTCATCTTTGGTATCAGTGGAAAGACCATGCCTTCCAAAACCACCAAACATGACCCTTTAGCTGCCATAATTTAGGAGATACAGGAGTCCAAAGGACCCCTGTATCTCTACCATTGGGAATCCCCAGCCTGACAGGGGCCAAGTCCCTTTCTGACGTCAAGGCGCACATGTACAATGATGTCAGTGGGCAGAGAGGCCTTGAGGCTAAGGCAGGGATTCTCCATGAAAAGTCTGCGATCAGTGCCAGATCTGCTACAGACCGTGGTTCTGGGACAGAATGCTGACGAGTCCTTCGCACCCTAGGAGGAGAGCAGAGGACTTGCTGAGTGCATTGTCCAACGTTAAGGGATTAAAAGGAGCATCGTTGGAAAGGTCAGACTGTGACCTTTCCACCAATGCCTCTCTTGTTTTTATAATCCCTCTGAATGAGGAGATAGAGGGGTCTTCCTCCCCTTCAGGCATTCACCTTGCCCCTTCAGGACTCCAACCCCCCTCCAACCCCCCCTTCGTCCACAGCCAAGGGGTTAAATTGAAGCTAAATCACTCAATGTTAGTTTCTTGCTGCCGGTAATATTTTTTCATTATCAGCTACAAGCGAGAATAACAAGTGACCTTAGAATTGCTTGATATTCTCCAGCTGCCTCCACATTAGTGCGCTGTATGCAATAACAATATTAGTACAGTTCTCAAACACAGAATTAAAATTATTACAAAAAATAAAATAAATTCTGAGGTTATTTTATGCATTCAGTGATTTTTAGTCTTATTTTTCTATGTCTTTTTAAGAACAAATGTACAAAAGACATCCAATTTCAAACAATACATTCAGTACAAGTATATTCATAAAATAAACACAAAAAGCAACATTTTGAAGGATCTGTGTCTCTTGCTCCTCAGCTCCATCTTCTCAAAGATATTTTTTATCCTAAACTCGTATGTCCTGTAGAAAGCCTTCCTCAAGTCTTCCCCCCCCACAAAAAAACGAATTCACAGTATTACAAATAAGTAGTAGCCTCTCGGCTTTCTCTTTCCTTAGCTTGGGCAACAGCTACATTGATACACTGCAGCCATTCTTCGGCGTTCTTCTCATCCTTAGCCTTAAGCACATAGGTTTTATTGTCTGTGAAGATCTCAAAAGCACGGGGGAGACCACGGTCCCTGCGTTTCTTGGTCACTGCCTTCACACTCTGGACCTTGCTCAGCTCAATGGGACTATCATCAGGATCATCTTTCTGAAAGAAATTTCATAAAAAATAGAGAGTGACACATTCTGGAGCAAAGTGATAATTATTTTTTTAGTTATACTCAATAATTTGGGCATTTGGTCATAAAACCAGCTTCTAAAGTTATTCCAGATTAAAAGTGCCCAGAGCTATAATTCTGCTTGATGTACTAAAATGCTGTATTTTATTGTGCTGACATTACCAAGTCACTAGCATGTACTACGTCATTTTTAAGTCAACATTTTAGATCATGGGAATATTTTTCACAATAAGTGATATTTTCCGGTGTATCACACAGTCAAAAGGGTGAGGGACTATGCAGTGTATATAAGAATGTTTTTTTTCTATTGCCATACACCAATATATTGGAATATAAATATACACAGACAAGGAAGAGTTGAGGACACCTAGCCACATTATTGTCAAAAGAGAGCATGGGGCTTCAACTAGTATTTTTGTCTTTGCGTTTCAGAATACAGTAAAGGATTTTTTTTGTTTTGTTTTGTTTTTTTTTTTAGAAAAAGGTCAACTGCAGCCTGGAGTGTTTTGTTAAAATTGTGTGTTTATTATTCCATATTCACTATGAAAAATCCTGTGTTTGTTTTTCTATACTCCCAAAGAAAAAATAAAATTATCGTCTGATTAAATCTTACTTTCTTATACTAAAGTCATTTGGTCCTTCGTCGATTTTTTAAAAAACTATTTCCATGCGAGATTATTGTACAGAGATAGATCAAGTATAAAACCGAAAAGCAGAAAACAAATAAACACTGGCATTCCGTCCCTACGAAAACCTTGAGAAATGGATTGTTGCTAAGGTATGTAACGCCATGATGTACATCTGTTCTTGATTTATTTATATAAATGCAGTCCTTATGGATCATAAAAAAATTTGTGGTGAGGGAAAGATTCCCTTCTGTGGACGGACGATGACCACCATCTAATTTGTTGCAGACAAGATTGTATTGTTTTCTATAAACTTCAACAGGTCGGAATTGCAGCCATGAGCCTGCCATACCATTTAATGTGAACGCTGTTTAAAGTGAAATAGAAACTCTTTAATGTTCCACTACTAATTCATTATCTACTGCAGAGATCTAGTCCTAAAATAATCATTGCAAGAACTCTCCAATATCTCCGAGCTTCAATTAACCATTGACATGTCGCATTGAACCCATCACACCACATGCAAATTTGATATCATTGTTTAAAAATAAACATATGCTGGACTTTTTGGGAATCCTAATGATAATTGTAATGAATGTCATATTTCTAGTCATTTAATTAGAAAACATATGAGGCCCTATTGTGAAGTTGGCTCTAATATGTAGATGCTAATGATTGTAGACGCTAATATATAGACAATAATGTGCGTCTGCAGATTTTCTCTTACGGTCTCCACCTTAACCTCGTATTCTGGAGTAGCTGCCATCTTTGCACCTCGTCCGGGAACTTAGTGCAAAGCTTTCTGATACCAGCATTGGCGCTTTGTGCCGCTGTGAGTATCAACTCGTGGAGTATATAGGAGTCCAGTTAAGCTTGCCTTGAGCGTCCCGGCCACAAGATCGTGCAGAGCCGCAGAGTGATCGTGGAGGGGATACTAGGAATTATCAGGGTTATTCATAGAGAGCCGATCTGGCCCCGAAATGTAACCGGACACTGAAATTCAGCGTACATCGGCCATTCGGCTATTCAGAGAGCAGGCAGTTTGCTAAATGTTGGCAAATTGCCTGCACATACGGTGCCTGTTCGAGGGCAGTGAATTCCCCCATAGAGACGTAATGGTTCGTCTATTCAGAGAACACAGAACAGCTGTGAAAGTTGCGGAAATGCCCTGCCATTAGGTGGTTTCATGTGGCAGGTTTATTCAGGCGAATCCCATAGGCTTCAATGTTAAAAATATTCCAATTTTAATTCAATATAATAAACCATTTATTATTTTATTCTGCAGTAAAAAGTCTCTTTATTTATAGATTTTTTTGGATCTTTTAGGCATTTTTTGGAATTTTTTGCCAACGTTTTTTCCGTTTTTTTAAATTGTTTTTTCTTTTTCTGTAACAGACCTTTTTATTATCATTCATTAGACCTTATATGTAAATTTCAATTTCAGACATTTTCGTTCAGTAGTTTTTTTGCAAACAGTGTTTAAATTTTGAAACTTTCAATCGTACTGTTTTTGGTTTTTTTTTTTACCCCGTTCGTCAGCTTGTTGCCTTTTCCGGTGGCTGCTCTGCACTGTGATCAGCGGCTTGTCGGAATTTTTGCGACATGTTCGGTGTGGTTTCTCCGGCAGGTTTTCGGTGGGTCTTCTGTGGGATTGCATCGGGTTTTCCCTGCACTCCAGGGATCCTGCGGTGAATGCTGTATTCGCCGCAGGGTGGGGAACTTTGGTTCCTCGAAGTGCAGGGAACTGCGGGGAACGAGAGAGAATAACCCCTTCTGAGTGTACGCCTATATAATTGTGCTTGTGGTGTTCCTACATTAAAATCAGGACGTTCTAATCTCGTCAATGAAACGCAACACTGAATTTGAAACTTTGGTCTGAATGGAAACTCGGCCAGGTAGGTGGTCATCCGGGTGCTCATATGCTCTGAAATGACAAGTCCCTTTTGGAGGCATTGACGATGCAAATTGTGTCTTGACCATACCCTTCGGCGTACACTCTCCGGACTTTTGATTTTCTATCTATATCTGTCTATCTTCACGTCTATCATTCTTTTAGTGAATTGCTGTTATCTGTTCTGCTAAATATACTGTAGATCTACAAATTTGAGAACATGTGAATAACTAAATTAAGGCTTTTTGGAATGCCTAAAGATAATCATACGGTCTAATTTTATCAAAACCAAACCACTGATTTTATAGATCTGTTTTATGACATGAAATGGCTCTTGTTTTATTTAATAAACCACTGAATCCATTTACGAGTTCTGCCCCATTAAATATTTAGGTAGTGGAATACAACAGGCCAAACACTGATCTGTTTGGTTTCAGCATCCCCGGGGACCAGTCCTAGTTTGGATATCAGCGTTCTGGCTGGACTCATTTGAGGAAGCATGGCAGAAACTTGAAGGCTCTTCTCTGGCCAAGACTTTGTGAGGATGTATCATTTCACATATTTTTTTTTGCAAAGAGGGGCTATTTAAGAAAAAAAACCGATTTTTAGTTTACCGAGGCTATTTTGAGATATTTGATTCCAATGTTCCTTTGCTGTGCAGTCAATTTACTTGAAGAGATTTGTGACCTGTTAGGATATATGAATCAAGCTGAGTTTTTGACGTTTTATGAGGTTTATTCCATTGCGAGTCTTATGTTACAGGTCGGTATGTGTTTAGCTGCAACGTAAGAAATGATTTCTATAGAGATACAGTACAAATCTCAGATGAACTTACCATCTTGTGTGTGTTGGTAAGACTCATTCTTTTGTGTTCGTAAAAAACACACATTGAAAGTACAGAGATACAAATTAATTTATTATTTATGCTATTAATATTTTGCTGATAAAGCTACTCTTCTCTTAACTTTAACCGGCACGTAGCCCAGTTTAAAAGATCTCCTGTATAGTTTACAATGGTATTATTTTAAATCCTTCACGAAACCTAGTTACTTATTACAGGGTAAATGGTAACTTGAACAAGAAAGACTATTATGTCATTTTGTAGCGCCATGCCATACTTTGTGGATGGTAACTGGATGGAGTTTGGTTCCTCCTCCAATCAGACAAAGGCCCAGACCACAGCTGCAAACTATGGAAGAGGCAAGTTATTATTATTAATCTTTATTTATAAAGCGCCGGCATATTCCGCAGTTGCTGATGAAGCAGTCAGCTGCTATTCAGTCTTTAATGGAGTGGCCAGCAAAGTCACCAGATCTCAACCCTATCGAGCTCTTGTGGGAGCAGCTTGACTGTGTGGTTCATAAGAAGTGTCCATCAATCTCACTTGTGGGAGGTTATTCAGGAAACATAGGGTGAAATCTCTTCAGATTACCTCAAGAAACCGACAACTAGAATGCCAAAAGTCTGCAAGGCTGCAACTGCAGCACATAGAAACATAGAAACATAGAAAATGTTGGCAGATAAGAACCTTTCGGCCCATCTAGTCTGCCCAATTACATGGATACTTTACCTGGATTTATCTTTTGTTTAGGATAGCCTTATGCCTATCCCATGCCTGCTTAAATTCAATTACTGTTTTGGCCTCTACCACTTCTACTGGAAGACTGTTCTATGTATCCACCACCCTCTCAGTAAAATAATGCTTCCTGATGTTACTTTTAAACCTTTGCCCCTCTAATCTAAGACTATGTCCTCTTGTTTTGCTACTTTGTTTCCTTTTAAATATACTCCCTGGAAGATTCTCTTGCTCAAAAGCAACGTTTGAAAAACACAATTTCTATTTAATTTAAAATTCATTATTTTGAACCTTGGCAGTGACTATACTTCTTATGAGGCTCTCTTGAGTTGTCCTCCTTTTTGATACAAATTTTGGTTAGTGCCAGCTTCTATGTGAAAACCTTACAGCCGGATAGGCTGTGCACGGCAGGAAGACGTTAATGCCGGCAGGCATCATTGGCTGCTGGGGGATGGGTATGCACCCAGTCCCACCTGCTGCAAGGCTAGAATAGCACGCCCCGTGGCGTAACAGAGTCAAAAGTGCATTACATGCTAAATCTGCATTGTAGATATTGAGAACCAATGAGAGCCCTTCCCTTTTACCCCTGCCCCCCCCCCTGCTTCCATGTGACAGAGTTGAGTGGTTTCATATTATGGTATCAGATTATTGTGTCGGTATCTGTGTGTGCTTGTCATTACATTATCCCTATTCAATGTCAAAACCTTATTCAGACAGCCTGATATTAAACGGTGATTGCCAGGTTCTCTATTGTTCTGGTTTTGGGACTTGGCTGGGGGCAGTGGCAGCAGAATGGGAGATAAAGAACTGTATTTACTGTAATTGTGCAATTGTATGCTAATGACCCTTGTCTGGTATAGATATCCCTGCCTGGCTACAAAAATTGAGTTGTCTTCTGAGCTTCAGAAGCTCAGGACTAATGTGGTGGGGTCCAAGGCTGTAATTTTGATTGCTTCATTCACTTGCTATAATCACTGGCTGTAGAAGAGGGAGCTGAAACGAATGGAAGTGCTCAGTCACAGTACCAGCAATATGTTACACTATTCTTCAAACCCATTTCATATAAGTTTCCATGGAAGTTTTGAGAAACTCCAAACTCTTGAATGCCGTTGTGCAAACAAATATATATATATATATACGCAGAGTTTTATGAAAAATGCAGTGTAAAAATATATTTATTAACAAGTAAACATGTGATTGAACACATAAATAAAAGTTTTAAAGTGCGTGAAACCATACCAGGTTCCCTTCCCACGCGGTACTACTTGACTTGACCCCTGGTTATGCTTCAAAGCAAGTATAACCATGATCCTGCAAGCAGGAGAGCTAGGGCCTTATATTGCCTTTATCCAGTTGTACTAACCTGAAATCTGTGATTGACCTTTGTGCATGTGCATTATACACCAATGATGGGATTTGCATCAATGTAAGCTGTACAAACAGAGTATTCAGTGTCATCATCTCTAGCCATGCATGAATGAAGTGGTGTGTCTAATGGGAATTGTGGTGCACCCAAAAGAACGCATGGATGACAGAGTAAGGGAGTTTAGCAAAGATTCTCACTATTCCGTTTCCACAAACCATGGACATCATCCCACCCATTCTTCCAATCTGCTTCCCATTCTTGTCCCTGCCACTGTACCCTATTTTTGACTCTGACCACCTTTCCTATACCAGGGCTCAAAATTTCTATTCGCCTACTCGCATTTTTCAAGTAGAAATTAAGTGATGGCGAGTGGAAATGCACACGCAGGCAGCATAATAAATTATTTGGTGCTGTTTATTCTTTCAGTGAATCCATGCAGCCCTCCCTTCCCCAGGCTGCACGGTGGCAGGAACAGCTGCCTAACCTGACCCAGCTTGTCTCTGTCACTATTAAGGAGGTGGTGAGGAGCTTCCCTACCTCCTCGCTCTGCTCACACTGGCCTCTGATGACTGGGTATACATGTATCTGGGGTCTGATGTCTGAGTATTAACCACTTCAATGCGGAGGACGCGCTCAGCGCGTCCTCCGCATTACCGCTGCTGTGCGGAGGACGCGCTGAGAGCGTCCTCCCATTGGGATCAGCGTTCGGCCGGATTCTGGCCGATCGCTGGCCCCCCCGGTGCGGGCTGACATCCTCGATGTCAGCCTGGCATCCGGAACAGCAGCCGCCAGAATTAGGTGTCATCGCGGCTGCGCGATGACACCTAATTCAGGCGCCCCCCCCGCATGTGCGGAGGAGGCGCCTGAAAGGGAGGGGGGGAGGTCCTTTGGACCTCTCTCCCTCCCGATCGGCGGCGTTGCGGGGGTTAACCCAGGCACCATTTGGAAGGGCACAGCCTGCCCTTCCAAATGGTGCTTGGCATTAACCCCTGGGGAGCCGGATCGCGAATCGGCGCTGAAAAGCGCCGGTTCGCGATCCTTTCCCGGAGCTGGCCGACATCTTGGATGTTGGCCAAGCCTCCAGGAACTCCCCCTGAGGACTGGCGTCATCGTGCTACGCACGATGACGCCAGTCCTAGAGTTAACCCCTAACTGCCACCAACGGTGGAGATAGGGAGTTCCAATGAACTCCCTATCTCCCGATCCGTGGCAGTTAGGGGTTAATGTTTGGTATGGTTGGATCGGCCAGAGCATGGCCTTTCCAACGATACCAAACATGAAAGTGAAAAAAGTTTTTTAAAAAAAATTAAAATTAAAATTAAAAATAAAAATATATTTAAAAAAAAATTATAAAAAAAAAAATAAACATTTTTTTTTTCCTTTGCAGTCAATCAAGTATTAAGAAGGGAAAGTTTGATTTATGATTATTATTCTGTCCCATTACTTTTGGTCCCTTAACAAGTGGGAGGCACATCTGCAAACTGCTGTAAGTCCTACACCATTCACCTGAGTTGCATGTACATACCCTCAAATTAAAGCTGACAGTCTGCAGTTAAAGCACATTGTGTTTGTTTCATTCCAACTCCATTGTGGTGGTGTATAGAGCCAAAGATGTTAGGATTGTGTCAATGTCCCAATATTTCTGGACCTGACTGTATATATGGAATCCTAATTTCCAAACTCTAAAGGCAAGAACAGGAATGGAAATATTTTGCCATAATACAGAGGTGTCTCAACTAGACAAACCGACATGTGCATTCTATCAAACTACGCAATAACCAATAAACCTTATCGAAAATGTGACTTTGTATGAAGTAAACATCCAGGCTCATATTGCTTTCATTATTAATATGATGTCTATACTTAATAAATGCGTGTAGACGTGCTTTTGGAATTGGGAAATTTCTTAAGAATAAAAAGAATCTGGATCAAGCTCATTATTATACGTTTACGTTTCTTGGAATGTCTCCACTCAGTGGTGAATTTTCCAAACCAGCAGTCATGAAACTCCTGGGGGTTACGCACAGTAATACAATCAAGCACATGGCGACTTTGAGGCATTCAGCAGTAATACCTCATGCAATGAAAAAGTGTCTGATTATCTCATTTTGCTCCCTCTTGGAGTTTTCACTGCTTGCCATTGTCTCGACTCTCGACAGTCATGTGGGCCACACCATGACATGAATTGGGGGATTGGAATGCCGGGAACGACACAGCAGTCAGTTAATTAAAGTAATGTTTTGAATAACACGGTTTCATGACTCAAGAGATAATCAAAGGATAAACCAGGAAATTAGATGAGTTACACAATCACTGATTTAGAGTTGAGGAACACTGAATACTTGTGGTATACTCCATCATGACTTCCAGTAGCAGCTTTAAAAAAAGTCTCAATGAAGCAGGAATTACTTTATACATATACAGTACATCCTATTCAAAATATTGGTGCTCACATACAAAGCTCTCCATAACTGCGCCCCTGCCAACATCTCCTCCCTTATTAACAGGTACATCCCGTCCTGACCACTTCACTCTGCCAATGATCTGATACTATCAGTTCCTCGTACCCGCACCTCCAACTCTCGCCTTCAGGACTTCTCCTGGGCTGCCCCCTTTCTATGGAACTCCCTCCCCCGCAATATTAGACTCTTCCCATCTCTCCAGTCCTTCAAGAAGTCTCTGAAAACACATTACTTTAGAGAAGCCTATCAGCTCACTTCAAGATTTCCCCACTGTTCATTTCTTGCACCATCTTCCCACCCAGCCCACATGCACTCCGCTACTTCATGTTCTCCATTTATCCTCACCTAGTCTGTCACCCCTCTCCTCTTAGATTGTAAGCTCTTGAGCAGGGTCCGCTCTCCTACCGTTCTGTGTGTTTAACTTGTATGTATATTTGTTATTCTGTCTCACCCATTGTACAGCGCTACAGAACTTGTTAGCACTTTATAAAAACTTGTAACTGTTCATCTATATCTATCACTGTGTCTATAGTTACTAACTGTACTAACATTAAAATATAGGGGTGCAGAGGTTATTGTAAACATTTTCACTTATTATAGACAAATAACGGCTCCCTTATGCTGCCTAATCAGCTCTGATGCATCAAGGCATGGAGTCCTCAAGATCTCAGAATGTGTCCTGCGGCATCTGGCACCAAGAAATTAGTAGCAGATCCTTTAACCCCCCCTAGTGTTCCGATTCTGACATATTTTATATGTCAGAATCGGAACAATTTATCTAGCCCCCTAGCGGTATTAGAGTGTGGCTCGGGGTTAAATGCATTGCTGAAAGCGGTAACCCCGAGCCACACTCGAGCTGCCGCTGGATACATTACCTGTCCCTGCGCTCCCTTCCTGTCCCCCGCAGACTCTTCCGACGATCGCGACATCCTATTTCCTGGTTCCCTTCTCGCGAGAAGGGAACCAGGAAGCAGAACACTTTGGAGGCCAAGACAACACCTTGAAATCTTTGTCTTGTTCCTCAAACTGTTCCTAAACAATTTTTTCAGTGTGGCAGAGTGCAATATTCTCCTGAAAGAGGCCACTGCTGTAACGGAACATCATTGCCATGAAAGAGTTTACTTGATCACTAACAATTTCTAGGTAGGTGGTAGGCCTCAAGTGTGATCTGGTTTCTGACACCATCTTATCATGGTCAGCATTAAGGTTTTCAGCAATTTGTACTACATTAGCTCTTCTGTGTGATTGGTCAGGGCAGGCTAGCCTTTGCTCCCCATGTGCATCAATGAGCCTTGGACGTTCATGATTCTAATGCTGGTTCACTGGTTGTCCTTCCTTGCCACACTTTTCGTAGGTGCTAACCACTGCATACCAGGAACACTCCACAAAACCTGCTGTTTTGAATATGCTTTGACCCAGGCAAATAGCCATCATTTGGCCCTTGTCACAGTGACTCAGAAATTTTTGCTTGCCTATTTTTCCTTCCAACACCTGAAATTCAGGAACTGACTTTTCACTTGCTGACTAATATATCCCACCCATCGATAGGTACTTCTATATGTTATAATCAAATGTTTTAGATGTCACCTATTAGTGGTTTTAATGTTGTGGCTGATCAGTGTAATATTTTAGACTAAAACTGTGGACTACAATTGATCAATTCTGTAATACATTGAAAAATAGAAGTGAAGGCTATTTATTCATTTTAAAATGACAGAAAGGGGCCTTATAGTTGTTTGTGTAAAGGAAAGATTCCTAACATGCTTACTTTATTTCACCCTCCTGATATCATGGGTATAGGGAAGGAATCTGAGCAGTCATTGAAGAGTGAGGATGGAATGACAGATCTCAGGAGGTCATGCAATACTAGTTGCGTAGGTTCCCAGGTGTAATAAAGGTTTTTATTACAAACGCCTTAAAACAATCCAATTTGTTTTTGACAATACATTTTCTTGTGAGATGCTGCAAACTTCTGTGACTACAGTGTGGGAATCATACGAGCCAAAACATACTGGATATTGTTCCCTAATAGAATATCCCGCAATTGGAGACACAATGAAATCAGTGAGGTTAATAAGTCTCATCAGTTTGGATAATGCGTTACAGATAACTGTCTCTCTGAATCAAGGTGTAATTGACAGGATTCTAGTTGTGTTCCTAAAATATATTACCCAGGACATGCTTGAAAACGAGAGAAATCTCAATGTATCCTTCCTGGTAAAAACCTTTATAAATAAATAAATATATTCTAACGGTCAATGTGTTTTGTTGGTGGTGACCTATTTTGAAATCTTGGCCAGCTAGTTTGAATTTTATCCCCAAGACTGTATATCATTATTATTATAATCATTTATATAGCGCCAACAGTCTCCACAGTGCTTTACATTAACCAAATAAAAAAATCACAAACATAAGATGGAAACAAGTGGTGTAGTGGGCCCTGCTCATAGGAGATTACAATCTAGAGGGATTGGGTTGGAGGAAGACAAGTGAAGTTTTATTGGTCCAAAGGATCTCTGGTGCAGTGTTTCTCAAGTGGTGAGTCGCGAACCAAAAGTGGGTTGCGACCAGGGGCGGACTGGGTCGCGGGGCAAGTGCCCCCAGGCCTCTCTAATGCCTGGGACCTGCTGTTGCATTTTACCTGCAGCAGCAGGTCCCAGGCAGCGCAGCTACCTCTGAATGTTCCCAGGTGCCACCTGGAGCCCGCTGCATCAGGTAAGATACTCTCTAATTGCAAGGAGGTGGGGAATCTGTAATGGAAAGGTGTGGGGTGGGACTCAGTGACTGGCAGCAGCTCTGTACTCCCAACACCAGGAGACACTGTGCACAATGCACGTCTCAGTGAAGCAAAAGGCTGTTGGTAAAGGGGGAGCTCCCTAATGTATATTTGATTGTGGTTTTCTCTGTCATTTTGTTAATCTGTCCTTTTACCTATTTATGCATCCTTCTTTCTGAATATTTGTTATTCTGTCTGTCCATTTATATCTGTATGTCCTTCTGTGTACTTTTCCATATGTCCTTGTATCCATGTCATCCTTTCCATTTCTCTTTTTCTCCTCATCTCTCTCCTTTCACCCTCTATCACTCTATAAATCTCTCACTCCTCTTCCTTTCCTGCCTTCCTCCTGGTGTATAATCCCTGCAGAAAACTAGAATGTACACTGAGAATTCTCAGCAGAATCACACACTGCTTCCTGATCCCAGCCTCCCTGCATACCACGGACGTGCGGGGAGGTCAGTGGCTGGTGAGTTACTGGCTAGTATCAGAGCCAGATATACACAGTTTACGTAAATTCAGGTTCAATGCTCCCCAGGATCTGGCTGCTCTCAGTGCTCACGAGGATCTGGCTGTTCTCAGGGCTTCCCAGAATCTGGCTGCTCTTAGGGTTCCCCAGCAACTGGCTGCTCTCGGGGCTACCCAGGATCTGGCTGCTCTCAGGGCTCCCCAGCAACTGGCTGCTCTCAGTGCTCTCAGTGCTCTCCAGGATCTGCGTCATCCCCTCCAGGCAGCAACGCACTGCTCCCTCCACCTGCAGGGAGGAGGTGCCGACACAGGGAATAGGCACAGCCCTGCACCCACTGACTGTGCGAGACTAGGACAGTCACATGACTGTCCTGCGTCAGTCAATGCATGGGAGGTCAGCCTCCCATGGAAGCTTTTTTTGAATGGCTTGGACCAATGGTGCTTTCCCATTGGTCCAAGCTATTCAATTGTTCTTCAGTCCTTCTCTGAGGCACTGCAGAGTGTAAGTTCAGGAAGTAGGCAGCACCAGACGTGCACGGCAGACCTTGATCTCTTAGCCAGCTTGAGCTTATGCGATTAGCATAGCGGTCAGACTCAGGCTCAGGGAGGGCAGGCTGCTGCGAAAAAAGTAATGTGCGCAGCGGCAGAGACAGATGTGGGGGAGCGCGGAGCTGGTGAGTTTAAGTTTTTTTATAATATTTTATTCATTCAGTAGTGATTTAAATTAGAGTTGCTTTGTCTACCATCACCCCAGACTTTGAGACACTTATTAAGAGCAAGAAGCATCCCCAGTTTTCTCATAAGTTCTAATTAATTTCATATGTTTCAATTAGTTTATTTTACAGCAAACACTTTAGTTTTCACTAGTTCTGTGATTACTGCACTATCCCTTTTGGAAAGAATCTCTGTTTGTTTACAACATTTTTAAAAAGTGCATACATTGTAGAATATTGCACACGTTGTTTTGTGGAATAAATTATAATGTTTCAGAAATTCAATTATTTTTGGGTCGCGACTTAATGACCAAGGATAATTGTGGGTCCTGAGGGTCCACAGGTTGAGAACCACTGCTCTAGTGTCAGTGGTTCAGGAATGGTGGGGCCATGGAAGTGGCCTCATTCATGATGTGTGAGTAGATGAGCAGAGGGATGAGTTGCATCAGAGATGTGGTACGCTAACCTGAAAAGATGGGTTTTGAGGGATATCTTGAAGGCCTGAAGATTAGGGGAGAGTTTGATAGGGCGATGTAAATCATTTCACAGGACCAGAGCTGTCCTTGAGAAGTCTTGGCGGCGAGAGTTGGCAGTGCGGGTGTAGACAGAGGATAAGCGATGGTCCAACTCCCCTATTCTGGGAGTGTCATGGTCTAGGGCTGCATGAGTGCTGCTGGCACTGGGGAGCTACAGATCATTGAGGGAACCATAAATGCCAACTTGTACTGTGACATACTGAAGTAGAGCATGATCCCCTCTCTTCAGAGACTGGGCCACAGGGCAGTAAGATGATAACGACCCCAAACACACCTCCTAGACGACCAATGCCTTGCTAAAGAAGCTGAGGGTAAAGGTGATGGACGGGCCAAGCATGTCTCCAGACCTAAACCCTATAGAGCATCTCTGGGGCAACCCCAAACGGAAGATGAAGGAGTGCAAGGTCTCTAACATCCACCAGAACTGTGATGTCATCATGGAGGAGTGGAAGAGGACTCCAGTGGCAACCTGTGAAGCTCTGGTGAAATCCATGCACAAGAAGGTTGGCAGTGTTAGAAAACAATGGTGGCCACACAAAATATTGACACTTTGGGCCCAATTTGGACATTTTCACTTAGGGGTGTACTCATCTCTGTTGCCAGCGGTTTAGACATTAATGGCTGTGTGTTGAGTTTTTATTTAAGGGGACAGCAAATTTACATTGTGATACAAGCTGTGCACTCACTACTTTACATTGTAGCAAAGTGTCATTTCTTCAGTGTTGTCACATGAAAAGATATAAAATATTTACAAAAATGTGAGGGGTGTTCTCACTTCTGTGAGATACTGTATATATAAATTCTGTGCTGTCTATATACAGACATCTTCTAATTCTTTATATTAAATCTACTTTAATTCAGTCATGCTCTACAGTATTTGTTTAACAATGTTACTAAAGTATCCAAAATTAATAAAAAAAAAAGAAAAGTGCAGTAATTGCCCAATGTTTTTCCAATGTTGACTTAAGCACACCGATTTATATATGTATTTGTTTTAAAGAACTTTGGTCACATTCCATTTCTGAGTTATCTCGAACAAAATGTACTGAGTTGCTCATGGTTTCTATGTACCCTGCATTACGATTGAAACCATAGTCACCATTCTCGTTATTGTAAAGGGAAAATACAGACCCCAACGATCAAAAAAACAAACAAAAAACCAAAAATTGTTTGGCTCTGAGCTATTATACTGTACTATTGAGAATGAAGTATAATTAAAACCTGCAGGGGGGAAAGAAATAAACAACGATGGTACAGAAGTGCACTGTACAAGAACACTCACAGATTTTCCTTTGCGAAAGAGAAGCTGATTTCCTGCCAGTGTGAAATAACGTGTTTTCCATCGTTTGATAAACTTCCACCGAACCTGTTTTTCTTTAAGTTTTCCTTCGATAAGAGGTTGTCCTTCTTGATTTACAACTGCAAAATAGAAAACATAATCATTAAAACTATTTCTTCCTCTGACTGTGAAAATCAAAGCTTGGAAACAGGCCAGAAGCAATGGGATGTTTTCTTTTAAGAGAAATGAATCTACAAAGGATTTGCAAGTTCATAACTGCTGTAAATATATTGTTTTGAGCTCTGCATGTTTGAGTAGGAAAAAAACCATAGACTTTTGTCACTGGACAGAGGGCATTATTCCCTTAGTGAATGCTAACGTTAGGATGTGTAAGCGTTACCGCTAGAATAAGAGACTTTATCGCATGCCCCCCCATATTACATTCCTAATGCTAAACCTGTCAAAAATAACTTACCACATCGGTGATTGCACTAGCTTGCGCTATTTTACTGTACTTTGCACATCCTATACTTAACATGGGGAGCTCAATCAGTAATTAGCGTTATGATAAATAAGGTATTGCAAAGTGCTACCATTAATTACCGCAGGGATGTTAAAAGCAAAATTTTAGCTACACTTAAAAGTTGGTGCTAAATGATACCGCTTTTGCAAAATCATTTAGCACCCCCAAAACCCCCCGAATAAATCAGATACCTCTCCTCTTGTGGCGAGAACGGTGGCCCGTTCCACTGCTTCTTGTTGCTGGGAGCAGAGTGAGACTGGGAACAATTTTTTTTTTTAAAAGTAATTTACCAGGAAGGATACATAGTGATTTCTCTCGTTTTCAAGTATGTCCTGGGGGGCAAGTATTTACCGTTAGGTGTCTTGCCCAAGGACACTTACTGGAGAGGCACTCTTGCCAGGATTTGAACCTGTGTCTCCACGGTTATAGAGCAGTGATGTTACCTCTACTCCACCCAGCCTGTACTTCCCAGTTCCCAGTCTCCCTCCACAATCACTCCGCGGAGCTGCACAATCTCGTGGGAGCAAGATCGCATAGGGAAAGCGGCCTGGAAGTGCAAACCTCTATGGAGTCTTATGGAGTCCAGGAGGTGATACTCGCTGCAGCGCTGCAGCGAGTATCCCAGCGGTTAGCGCTGCATTCCAGGGCAATGTGCCAAAGTAACTTCCCCATTTTAGCATTTACCAGGGAATAGGGCCTAGAGTCGGCCAAACAAGTGTCATCTTTAACTCCTTCGCTACCACAATCGATTTAATTCAATCTCGAAAAGCATTTTCTGGTCATTGAGATCGAGTTAACTCGATCTGGAACTAATCTGCAGGAAAGCAAACACATTTCATTTATTCAGGACTCCAGACTATACCTTGAAGATCCAGTACATTTGACATGACAGTCGGTGTACTGGAACTCTGAAGTGCTGTATCTGTGTGTTCACAATCTGCATTACCGCTACTGACAAGAAGAGGTAGCCCTTTGCCTGGTAATGCATTCAGGTTCTAACTTCACTGTAATGATAGTACATTGCATTTAGACTATGGGGGTTATTCAGAGAGATCCAAAATATAACCGGACACTGAATTTCAGCGAACGGGGACATTTCGAGGCCATTCGGCTACACCAGAGAGCAGACAGTTCGCCAAATTTTGGTGAATTGCCTGCACGTACGGTGCCTGTTCGAGGGCAGTGAAATCCCCCATAGAGAAGCAATGGTTAATCTATTAAGAGAACACCAAACACGAGGGAAAAGTTGCTGAAATGCCCTGCTGTTCGGTGGTTTCATTCAACAGGTTTATTCAGGTGAACCCCATAGGCTTCAATGTTAAAAATATTCCTGTTTTAATCCAATATCTAATAAAAGGTTTATTATTTAATTCTGCTGTAAAGAATCTCTTTAGTTCTAGATTTTTTAGGATCTTTTAGGCATTTTTCTGGATTTGTCCAGCAAACTTTTTTCCCCTTTTTTTCCCCCCTGGTTAAAAGATGAGATGCTCCCAAACAGTCTCCGTATTCCCGAAGAAGAACCTTTGCCATTGTTTGACTGCAGTGCAAAAGGGCAACTGCTAGCACTGGTGACAAAAATTACCGAACGATTTATAAAATTGTAATATCCTACTGAAACAAAGTTTTAGGGCCAAAAACCACTAATGGAATAGAGAAAAAGTGTCTATAAAATGTTAGGGCTACAGAAAAACAACATGTTGCAGCCTACATTCTCTTCCGGAATCCAGAGACAGTTGGTCTAGTAGAGCATTCGTCAAACCATGTGCAGCATTTGGACAATTTGCAAAAGAAAGCGTTACTATAAAAGTGTGTACGGAACACATTTTGGATTTTCTAAACTGGATAGTCAGATGTTGTAGAAGTTAATACATTCAAAGTAATGAATACAGCAAAGTTATGAATAGTCCTGGGTACAGATAACTGGGAATAGGTGTACTCAGATCTTTATTTAAACAAACGTAGAGCTAATTTCATTCTTTGTGATATACATGCCAGGTCACTGGAAATAACTAAATTGCAAAGTGTAATTTGGATATAGTAATTGCTTGCATATGGCTTGTTGCTGCCATCTAATAATCATTGGAATAATTTGCTTATTACTAGACCAGATGTTTCAGAAATTATTTAAATAGCCCTCTTAACCATTAAATCCTTAGAGATCCTTAAGGCTAGCTTGATCCGTAAAAGTCAATAACCCATTTAATCAAAAATATCCATGTATAAAAGGAAAATAATATGTAAGGTTGTTCATATAATGGAACACAATGATTGACATATTTAATAAGGATAGATCCAAAATAGAAATCCCAGGAAAGGTAGGATTTATTCTTTGACTTTTTTGTCCATCTGAGACAATAAACTATCCTGAAATGATTACTTTGGAAAAAAATGGGTTAGATATATTAGAATACCTACTAAGACTACAATCATAAGGAAACCACAGCCTAAAGAACATGAATTCCAAAAGGATTCACTGCTTCAATGAGACCTGCAGGATTCTCAACATTATATACATCGGGCTGAATTACAATCTTCAGGCAAACATTTGCGCTGGCGCAAAAAAACATTAACACGAGGGGTAAAACCATTTGCGCCTAATCCCGTATTACATAGTCAGCGCAACAACCGCGCGTAATCATCTACCGCGGGTGAACCTGCACGAACCCTGTGCGAGCTTACTGAGCTTACTGTACTGCACGAGTCCAATACTTAAGATTGTGAGCGCAAATGCGAATGTGCACTGGTACAAGGATGGTATTACAATCTATTTGCGGTAATTACTGCATAGCCTTTGCGCGAATAATTTTAGCAACTCCTAAAAGCTGGTGGTAATGGTAACGGCATATCTGAACAACCTGGGTAACCCAAAAAAAAAAACAGCACATAAAAGGAATGCAGCAACAATATAATGGATGATGGCAGGTGTGTGTGTATTATTACTATAGCATATGTGCTCATTTTGCATCATAGACGCAGAACCGTCTCCGATGCCTCTGGCAGGCGCAATTCAGTTGCGTTTGATAGGTGTGTTTCTTCATTTTGATTGGCTGAATGGGTGCCATAAACTGCACGTGTGCTGCCTTCAGAGCAGAAATGTAAAATGTAATGTGTTTAGAGACGCCATCTAGTGGCCGTTTATTTTTACAGCACCCTGGTATTCAGCCTTCCCAGAATTCCTATAGGCTAAGCTATGTGCTTCCCTCACTATTACAGGGGATTGTGGGAGAGAGGCCACCACTTCCTTCACCACAGGAGCTGGAAGGAACACCTCATTACAATCTCTTCCCCTATTGAAAGCATCGTCGGTAAGGTTATGGTCTACATTCCTCCCAGTCACCTTTCAGTTTCCCTCAGCTTTAGAAGCACCTTATGTGCTGTAAATTTGTAAACCCTTACATTGCAGCCAGCTGCTTTTCATGTAGTTTCAGTCCGGCCTAGTTATAAAACCCCCACGTTTTATATGGACACATCCTGTCTTGTATTATTATCTATGTAAAACACGTATATATTCTGTATCTTTATATCGTATATTTCTGTTTTCCTATAGTTTTACCACATTCCTACAACGGGTTAATAAAACCTCCAGACTGCAAACCGGTCCCGTTCATTGACTCGTAGGAGAGGTTTACCTGCCTGTTAAGCTGCACATAGACCCCGGGGGTACGTGGAGTGGGGACAGGACAGTAAAACGACGAGCATACAAGACGCGCGAAAAGTAACCGACGCGCAGAGAAGACTCGCGAAGAGTGAAACAACGCACAGATAGGAAGTGGATGAGAGATCGGACTGTACAGAGGCCAACTACTGTCAACGCGGTTACCTGCATACGACAACCTGCAACCTTTAAACAGTCAAACCATGTCACAAAGTCAGGCGTCTTCATACAAGACAAGGTCCCGATCGGGCTACTCTATCAAATTATCTGTTAGCGAAGTAGCCGCCATTGCTCGCGCTAAGGCCGAAGCCGCAAAAGCACGTGCCGCCTTTGCAGAGCAGGAGATGCAGCTAAAAAAAGAGACAGCTCTTTCAGAAGCCGCTTTCAACAAAGAGAGAGCTCTTTCGGAAGCTGCCTTCAACAAAGAGACAGCCCTTTTGGCAAGCACAGCAGATGCAGCAGCGTGCTCGGTCCAGGAGAGGATCACCAGGACACGCTACAACGTACAGCGGAGTACGTCTATCAATACTGAAAACCAAGCAGCAATCTTCAGCCTGCACAAGAATCAATAGATGTCATCAGAGCGACAAGCCAAACGCAGCAAATAAAGCAACAAACAGCCGATTCTGAAGTTCAGCGCTTCAGACAGCAGAACACAGAGCAGAGCGTCACTGCCTGTGGCGACTTCTTTGCGCAACAAGGAAATCAGCCTCCATTCCAGCGCACAGAGACGTCTTTCACACCGAAACGGTACGATGTTAACCGGCCTAAATCAGAGACTCCTCAAAGGTATTGCTACACACCCCACCCTCCTAACAATGCACTGCAGCCCTATTCTAGTAATAGCCAAGCTACTATGGACTTTGCAAAGTTCCTCTCACGGCGTGAGCTAATCACCAAAGGACTTGTAAAGTTCTATGATCACCCAGAAAGCTACAGAGCTTGGCGGTCTACCTTTCAGAACGTAATCAGAGACTTAGACCTGTCATACAGTGAAGAGTTAGATCTCCTAGTTAATTGGCTCGGAAATGAGTCCGCAGAACATGCTAAACGTATAAGAGCAATAAATATAAACTACCCAGAGACAGTCCTTAGAAGGATCTGGGAAAGACTTGAAGTGTGCTATGGCTCAATAGAGGCAATAGAAAACGCCCTGTTTAAAAGAATTGATGACTTCCCTAGAATATCTGGTAAAGGTTATCAGAAACCTAGAGAACTAAGTGACCTGCTCATGGAACTGCAGGTAGCCAAAGCAGAAGGAAATTTACCTGGACTTACTTTCCTTGACACAGCTAGAGGTGTCAACCCTATAGTCCAAAAGCTCCCCTACAACCTCCAGGAGCGGTGGGTCGCACATGGTTCCAATTACAAACAAATGCACAAGGTATCATTTCCTCCCTTTGATGTGTTTGTGGACTTTGTAAATCAACAAGCAAGAATTAGGAATGATCCCAGTTTTGATTTTATACTGTCTCATGCTGCTCCTTCCGGTCTAAGATACCATAAAACGCCAGTGATAGTCCATAAAACTAATGTTTCCTCTACAGATTCCTTCCACAGGCCATCAACCTCTCCCTACTTGGACGTTAAAGCCAAAGACCCTAGCCGGCAGTGTCCCCTACACAGGAAGCCACATCCTCTTCTGAAATGCAGAGGCTTCAGAGAGAAACCCATAGAGGACCGCAAGACTTTCCTCAGGGAGAACAATATCTGCTACAAGTGTTGCTCCTCAACATCTCACTTTGCTAGAGACTGTAAGGTTAGTGTAAAATGCACAGAATGTGACAGTACAAGTCATAACACAGCCCTACACCCTGGGCCACCTCCAAGTACTTTAACTCAAGCCGACAATACCCAAGATCATAGTGCAGAAGGAATAAACACAGAAATAGGTACACCAGCAGTTACCGCACAATGTACTGAAGTCTGCAAAGGAGTCATAGGCGGTAGGTCTTGTTCAAAAATCTGTCTAGTCAAAGTGTACCCAACAGGTTGCAAGGATAAAGCTGTATGTGCTTACGCAATCCTAGACGACCAAAGTAACAAATCTCTAGCGAGATCCACCTTCTTTGACATCTTCAACATTAAAGGTCCTATCTCTCCTTACTCCTTAAAGACTTGTGCAGGTACAGTCGAAACGGCCGGGAGAAGAGCTACAGGTTTCCAAGTCGAGTCTATAGATGGCCAGACACGCCTTCTGCTACCTACTGTAATTGAATGTAACCAGATTCCAGATAATAGAGCTGAGATTCCCACCCCCGATGCCGCAGTACATCACTCTCATCTAAAACGCATAGCTCACCTTATACCAGTACTAGACCCCCAAGCTCAGATAGTCCTACTCCTTGGGAGAGATATCTTACGAGTTCACAAAGTTAGAGATCAGATTAATGGCCCTCACAATGCTCCCTTCGCCCAAAGACTTGATTTAGGATGGGTTATTATAGGAGATGTTTGTTTGGGGAGCGTACACAAACCCACCTCAGTGAGCAACATGTTAACTAAGACTCTAGAGAACGGGCGCCCCTCCCTTTTTCAACCATGCCAAAATCGATTCCTTGTAAAAGAGCTACCACATAACACCTATCTGCCCAAATCTACCGTAGACCCTTACTGTGACAGCGACCAAGGTCACCAAGGGTCCTCAGTATTTCTCAGCCCTAAAACAGATTACCAGGTAGCTACGTCCTTTGAAGATAGGTTGTTCTTAGAGATCATGGAACAGGGAATAGTTAAGGATGACTCTAACAGTTGGGTCGCGCCTCTACCCTTTAAAACCCAAAGACAACGTTTGCCTAACAACAGAGAACAAGTCTATAAACGCTTTGTGTCTCTTAGGCGCAGTTTTCAAAGAAAGCCAGAAATGAAAAACCACTTTTTCAGCTTCATGGAGAAAATACTTGAGAACGGTCATGCAGAAGTAGCACCTACCTTAACTGACGGAGAAGAGTGCTGGTACCTACCCATATTTGGAGTATACCATCCAAAGAAACCAGGCCAGATTAGAGCAGTGTTCGACTCTAGTGCCAAACATGAGGGTGTCTCCTTAAACAATGTCTTATTGTCAGGTCCCGACCTTAATAACAGACTCATAGGAGTACTCCTCCATTTTCGTAAAGATTCAGTTGCATTTATGGCCGACATTCAACAGATGTTTCACTGCTTCTTTGTTAAAGAAGAACACAGAAATTTCCTGAGATTCTTTTGGTTTAAAGATAACGAACCCTCCAAAGATATCATAGAGTACCGTATGCGGGTACACATCTTTGGTAACAGCCCCTTTCCTGCAGTTGCTATTTATGGACTCAGACAGTCCGCTAAGGAAGTAGAAGCGAAATACGGGGCAGACGTTAGACACTTTGTAGATAAGGACTTCTATGTAGACGACTGTTTAAAATCACTGCCCACAGATGAGGCTGCTATCAGTCTCCTAAAAAGAACTCAAAGTATGCTCTCCCACTCAAACTTGAGACTTCACAAAATTGCTTCTAACAGCAAAAGGGTAATTAAAGCCTTCCCTTCCCAAGACCATTCTAATGATCTGAAAGATTTAGACCTAGGTACTGACGTCCTCCCTACTCAATGGAGCCTTGGTCTGCTTTGGGACTTAAATAGTGACACCTTTACCTTTCAAGTCAGTCCAGAAGAAAAAACATACACCCGCAGGGGTACCCTGTCCGTTATAAACAGCCTTAACGATCCCCTAGGATTTGCAGCTCCCGTCACCATTCAAGGTAAAGCAATACTTAGAGATCTTACCTGGGAGACAAAAGACTGGGATGACCCGCTCCCCACTGAGAAAAAGGGTTTGTGGATGGAGTGGAAAAACTCTCTAACAGCTTTGGCCAGAGTTCACATTGCACGTCCATATGCTCCCGTGCCCTCTTCAGAAGTTCGAACACAAAACCTCTGTGTTTTCTCAGAAGCATCTGTCAAAGCAATTGCTGCAGTAGCTTATCTAAAGACTGTAGACATCGAAGAACAATGTCATATAGGATTCATCATGGGAAAAGCGAAACTTGCACCACTCCCAGAACATACAATACCTAGACTGGAACTCTGCGCTGCCGTACTGGCAGTGGAACTAGCTGAACTGATCACCACAGAAATGAACATAGAGATTAAAGACACTGAGTTCTACACAGACAGCAAAGTAGTCTTGGGTTACATCAGCAACGAATCCAGACGTTTCTATGTTTAAGTCAGTAACAGGGTACATAGGATCAGAAGATCCACTTACCCAAAACAATGGCATTTCATACCTACCGACCACAACCCTGCAGACCATGCAACCAGATCCGTTGCTGCTAACAATCTAAAAGACTCAACATGGCTTACAGGTCCTGCATTCTTACATAATTCTCAGAATATACTTCTGACTGTCACACATTTCAACTGGTAAATATAGATACGGATGAAGAAGTCCGCCCTCAGGTGTCAACACTACATACAGTGACTTCAAGCAACCAGCTCGGAACCCTCAGATTCAACAAGTTCTCTACCTGGAGGTCACTTGATAGGGGCATCGCTTGCTTAATTCACGTAGTTCGTTTTTCCAGAAATACTACGCCCGCAGAATTAAAGGACTGTAAAGGTTGGCACCGCTGTAACAGTGCCTACAAAGCAACTGAATTTGAACAGTCAAGAAATATAATTATCCGTACAGTGCAACAAGAAATCTACACTAACGAAATTGACTGTATCACTAATCAGAGATCTCTTCCTAAAGACAGTGGTTTCAAGAAACTCGATCCATTCATCGATGAAGACGGCTTGCTAAGAGTAGGAGATCGTCTTAAGGAAGCTAGCATAGACTTTTCAGAGAAGCATCCTGTATTGATCCCTGGTTGTCATCACATCTCTTCTTTGCTCGTACAACACTATCACGATCAGGTAAAACATCAGGGACGACTATTTACAGAAGGAGCTTTACGAGCTGCTGGACTGTGGATAGTTGGAGCAAAAAGATGTGTGAGCAGATTTATTTTTAAATGTGTTACTTGTCGCAAACTACGTGGTATTTTTCAAACACAAAAGATGGCCAATCTTCCTTCCGACAGGTTTAGCACAGCTCCTCCTTTCACCAACATCGGCCTTGATGTATTTGGTCCATGGTCCGTCTCCGCCCGACACACAAGAGGAGGTTGCGCCAGCAGTAAACGCTGGGCAGTAATATTCACCTGTATGACCATCCGAGCTGTCCACATAGAGGTGATCGAATAAATGGACACCTCTAGTTTCATAAACGCTCTCAGGCGTTTCATCGCTATAAGAGGCCCTGTTAAACACATTCGCTCTGACAGAGGTACAAACTTTGTAGGAGCAGCTAAAGAACTACAGATTTCTTCAAATGTGGATGTCATCTGCGTAGAGAGATATTTGAGCGAACAAGGCTGCACTTGGACCTTTAACCCACCGCATTCTTCTCACATGGGAGGAACCTGGGAGAGGATGATTGGCATAGCACGAAGGATCCTAGATTCCATTTTCTTACAAGTAAGTACTGGAAGACTTACTCATGAGTGCCTAGTTACTTTCATGGCAGAAGTCTCCGCTATTATAAACGCTAGACCTCTGACTCCAATCTCCACTGATTCTGAGGATCCAGCAATCCTCACCCCAACTATGCTGCTTACTCAGAAGACTAGCACCACTGCTGCTCCAACTGGTGACTTCAGTACTAAAGACCTCTATAAACATCAATGGAGACAAGTACAAAGCCTTGCCGATACCTTTTGGGACAGGTGGAGGAAACCGTACATCTTCTCAACCTTACAACCAAGAAGAAATGGCAAACCACCAAACCTAATCTTAAACCTGGCGACATTGTGCTTATGAAAGATCACCAGTCGCACAGAAACGAGTGGCCTTTAGGTCTGATTACGAAAACACTCCCGAGTGATGATGGAAAGGTCCATAAAGCCGAAGTCAAGATATACAAGCAGAATGAGACCAAGTTATTTCTCAGACCAGTAACTGAACTCATTTTATTGTTTTCTTCAGAAGACTCCGATGGTGGTGTCTACCGACACCAAGCGGGGAGTGTGCTGCCTTCAGAGCAGAAATGTAAAATGTAATGTGTTTAGAGACGCCATCTAGTGGCCGTTTATTTTTACAGCACCCTGGTATTCAGCCTTCCCAGAATTCCTATAGGCTAAGTCATGTGCTTCCCTCACTATTACAGGGGATTGTGGGAGAGAGGCCACCACTTCCTTCACCACAGGAGCTGGAAGGAACACCTCATTACAATCTCTTCCCCTATTGAAAGCATCGTCGGTAAGGTTATGGTCTACATTCCTCCCAGTCACCTTTCAGTTTAGAAACATAGAAACATAGAAAAATGTCGGCAGATAAGAACCTTTCGGCCCATCTAGTCTGCCCAATTACATGGATACTTTACCTGGATTTATCTTTTGTTTAGGATAGCCTTATGCCTATCCCATGCCTGCTTAAATTCAATTACTGTTTTGGCCTCTACCACTTCAACTGGAAGACTGTTCCATGTATCCACCACCCTCTCAGTAAAATAATGCTTTCTGATGTTACTTTTAAATCTTTGCCCCTCTAATCCAGTGACGTGCAGTGAGGTCAGTGGCTGGTGAGGCACTGGCTTGTATCAGAGCTAGATATACACAGGATATTGCCCCAGCTCTCATGGATATTGCCCCATCTCCTCTCATGGATTTTACCCCAGCTCCTTTCATGGATATTGCCCCAGCTCCTTTCATGGATATACTGCCCCAGCTCTTCTCATGGATATTGCCCCAGCTCCTTTCATGGATATACTGCCCCAGCTCCTCTCATTGATATTGCCCCAGCAGCTCATGGATATGCCCCAGCTCATGGATATGCCCCAGCACATGGATATGCCCCAGCTCATGGATATGCCCCAGCACATGGATATGCCCCAGCACATGGATATGCCCCAGCTCATGGATATGGGATATGCCCCAGCTCATGGATTTGCCCCAGCACGTGGATTTGCCCCAGCACATGGATTTGCCCCAGCACATGGATTTGCCCCAGCTCATGGATATGCCCCAGCAGCTCATGGATATGCCCCAGCTCATGGATTTGCCCCAGCTCATGGATTTGCCGCAGCAACGCATGGATATGCCCCAGCAGCTCATGGATTTGCCCCAGCAACTCATGGATGTACCCCAGCACATGGATTTGCCCCAGCACATGGATTTGCCCCAGCACATGGATTTGCCCCAGCTCATGGATGTGCCCCAGCTCATGGATGTGCCCCAGCACATGGATTTGCCCCAGCACATGGATTTGCCCCAGCTCATGGATATGCCCCAGCTCATGGATATGCCCCAGCAGCTCATGGATATGCCCCAGCTCATGGATTTGCCCCAGCTCATGGATTTGCTCCAGCAACGCATGGATTTGCCCCAGCACATGGATATGCCCCAGCAGCTCATGGATTTGCCCCAGCAACGCATGGATTTGCCCCAGCACATGGCTATGCCCCAGCAGCTCATGGATTTGCCCCAGCAACTCATGGATGTGCCCCAGCACATGGATTTGCCCCAGCACATGGATTTGCCCCAGCACATGGATTTGACCCAGCTCATGGATTTGCCCCAGCTCATGGATATACTGCCCCAGCTCATGGATGTGCCCCAGCACATGGATTTGCCCCAGCACATGGATTTGCCCCAGCTCATGGATGTGCCCCAGCACATGGATTTGCCCCAGCACATGGATTTGCCCCAGCTCATGGATGTGCCCCAGCTCATGGATTTGCCCCAGCAGAGTCACAGGGTTCCTGCAGGGGAGGGCTCCTTACTTACCTGAGACAGCTCCTCACTGGCTGTGCTGTCCAAGAGAGAAGAGGTCGGCTGCTTCCTGTCCCACGTGTCTCTGTGGTGCTGGCATGAGGTCAGGTGATGTAGGAGGAGCTGCTGGAGCTTGAGAGTGTGTGACTATGACAACCCCCCCTCCCTCTGTGCTGAGCGCATGTGTGCTGTGTTTATCACACACACATGTGCTCAGCACTTTCTGGAGGGGGTTTGTCACAGTCACACTGCTGTGATCTCCCTGCCCGCCCCCCACGATTGACGAGGACAGTCACATGACTGTCCTGCGTCAATCAAACCATGGGAGCACTGCCTCCCATGGTGGGTTTTTAAAAAAAAAAAAAAAACTTGCTTGAGACAATGGAGCTTTCCCATTGGCTCAAGCTTCATTTGCTGTCATTGCCTGGAGGCAATGACGAGCTTGCCTGCTACCAGCCTGAGCTCTGCAATTAGCGTAGCGTTGGGCTGCGTAAATTGCGTAGCCTAGGCTGGCTCAGTGCTGCCCCTGCTGTCTGTGTAGTGTATTACACACACACACACAGCAGCCAGCAAACTGAGAAAGTGAAAGCTGCAGGAGAAAAAAAAAGCGGACAGAGAAGAAACAAAGCACAACGAGGGAGCGAGGAGAGGTGAGTATGAGTATAAATAACAATTTATTTACAGTTTAAATGTACATACACACACATCACATGTCATTACAATACACACAATGAGCTCATTAATTTACTGGCATGACAGGGGAGGCTCCGCCTCCCCTGCCACCCCTGAGTGCACGTCCCTGCTCTAATCTAAGACTATGTCCTCTTGTTTTGCTACTTTGTTTCCTTTTAAATATACTCCCTTCCTCTACCTTGTGGATTCCCTTTACGTATTTAAATGTTTCTATCATATCTCCTCTGTCTCGTCTTTTTTCCAAGCTGTACATGTTAAGATCATTAAGCCTTTCCTGAGTTTCCCTCAGCTTTAGAAGCACCTTATGTGCTGTAAATTTGTAAACGCTTACATTGCAGCCAGCTGCTTTTCATGTAGTTTCAGTCCGGCCTAGTTATAAAACCCCCACGTTTTATATGGACACATCCTGTCTTGTATTATTATCTATGTAAAACACATATATATTCTGTATCTTTATATCGTATATTTCTGTTTTCCTATAGTTTTACCACATTCCTACAACGGGTTAATAAAACCTCCAGACTGCAAACCGGTCCCGTTCATTGACTCGTAGGAGAGGTTTACCAGCCTGTTAAGCTGCACATAGACCCCGGGGGTACGTGGAGTGGGGACAGGACAGCACGCGCAAAGATTTTTGCGCGAGACGGCACTGAGTCTGCATTTGTGCGTGTACTGTTTGCATGCGCAATTGATTGGCGGCAGAAAAAAGCCTCGAAGATTGTAATTCCAGCGGTGATTTGCGCAAGCAAAAGTTTAATGCTTGGCGCAAATTTTTTTGCTTTGCTCAAGGCTTTTTGCGCAAAGATTGTAATATAGCCCATAGCAGGCAGAAGACACACATTGTTAGATCGGGTTAAAATTGTAGCCATGTTAAACTATAATATCTGCACACACAAACAGCATACAATCAGAATATAATTGTCACAATATTACGATTTACGAACTCACAACCATTACGCCCCAGGAAAAAAGGTATTAAAATGCAAGACTTACAGGTCTATTCAAAGAAAGGTGAAACTCAGGAGAATGACAGGAGAAGTTAAAATTCTAGGTCAAATAGCCAAACCAGAAAAATTCTCCCATTTATCTCACTTTCCAAATTGGCTATTTAGTCTAGATTGTTCTCTTCTCCTGCCAGTTCTCCTGATTTTCACCTTTCTCTGAATAACCCTGTTAGTGAATCCTTAGCTGTTCCCATTGTAAAGTTGCCTCCAACTGGACTATTTTACGATCAGTATGTAA
This sequence comes from Leptobrachium leishanense, assembly GCA_009667805.1. Classification (NCBI taxonomy): domain Eukaryota; kingdom Metazoa; phylum Chordata; class Amphibia; order Anura; family Megophryidae; genus Leptobrachium; species Leptobrachium leishanense. The sequence goes on from CM019066.1 coordinate 113,510,671, forward strand.
TCACACAACGGAATTGCTTCTGTTTGATGAGATTTCTGTTTCAAACAATTGTGATACCCTTATTGAATAAATTTTGGCAATTTTCATTTGCTCTAACTCAAATTTTTACCTTTATTCTAACCCTATCCCTAATTCTAAATATAACCCTAACTTTTGCCCTAACCCTAATTAAAAGCCTAATCCTAATCCTAACCCTTATCCTATCCCCAATTCAAACCCTAATTCTACACTTTTTAACTAAGCTACCCCGGTAACTTCGTTCACTGTAGTTTCAATATACGGAAACTATCATGACGCTCTACTAAAACAACAGTTGTACCATGGTTTGAAGGAAGATCGACAATTTTCACTTCAAACAATAGCTATATAAAAAACGTGACATATTACCATTGCAGCATCTCCTGCCATTATTTTTTAGTTACGTCTCCTTTGTAAAGTCCTCCAAAATCCTGAGGTTTAGCAGATTTGTAATGGTAACAGCTTGTTTACTTTAAAACAAAATATGGCCTCCTGGCTAAAGTCAACTGTTTTATCTTGTTGTAGCACAACATACAGTCAGGTCCAGAAATATTGGGACATCAACACAATTCTAACATCTTTGGCTCTATACACCACCACAATGGAGTTGGAATGAAACAAACACATGACACCTGACCTGACCTGACCTGACTTGAATCCCATTGAGCATGCATTTCACTTGCTGAAGACAAAACTGAAGGGAAAATGCCCCAAGAACAAGCAGGAACTGAAGACAGTTGCAGTAGAGGCCTGGCAGAGCATCACCAGGGATGAACCCCAGCGTCTGGTGATGTCTATGCGTTCCAGACTTCAGGCTGTGATTGACTGCAAAGGATTTGCAACCAAGTATTAAGGAGGGAAAGTTTGATTTATGATTTTTATTCTGTCCCATTACTTTTGGTCCCTTCACAAGTGGGAGGCACATCTGCAAACTGCTGTAAGTCCTACACCGTTCACCTGAGTTGGATGTACATACCCTCAAATTAAAGCTGACAGTCTGCAGTTAAAGCACATTGTGTTTGTTTCATTCCAACTCCATTGTGGTGGTGTATAGCGCCAAAGATGTTAAAATTGTGTTGATGTCCCAATATTTCTGGACCTGACTGTATATGACTTAAATGTTTTTGGTTTTCTACTTTATCGACAGCAGAAACACAATTGTGAATGGCTGAGTGTCACAGACTGAAGTCTTAATGTTATAATAGTAAAGACAATAAAGTATGCAGCTATCATTATAATGGAATACGGCCACTGGAAATCAGATGTTTGTATAAAATGCCTTTCTTACCCATTATTATATTATGCTCTCTTATTATCTGATACAGCGCTGAGCATCATGCTTGAACCAACAATAAATGTGTGTGCTGAAGTACTTCTGGTATTGTCATATATCAGGGGTCA